>PVKP010004001.1:0-102179 GCA_004027715.1 Plecturocebus donacophilus
CCTCGAGGCTCCTTTCTCTCTGAGTGAGTGCTAGCAGCTACCACCGATGGGGAGTGTCCTCTGCACCTGGCTGTGTCCCTGGGATTTGGACACATTTTCTCATTTATCCTCATCACAGCCCTTGAGGAGGGGGCTGTTGCCCCTCTGTCTGACAGATAAGAAAATCATGGATTAGAGGCCAGAACTTGGCCAGGGTCTGCAGCCGATACAGGATGACACCAAGTTAGAGCCCAGCTCTGCCTGATTCCAAAGCAAAGCAGTTCCCCTGTGGTGCCCCCTCTAAGGCAGCTCCGGGGGTAAAAAGCATGGGGTCACTGTGGACGCATAGATACGGATACAGAACGCTCTTCAGGACAGTGTGTCCAGGTCAGGGGCAGCTGCAGAGCAGTGGATCCAGGCTGGAAGAGCGAGACCCCTCTGCATTGGCGTATACCAGCTCCAGAAAGGTACTCGGCGGGGACAGGTGGGTCAGCCACTGGGAGCTGGGGGATGGAGGCAGGACGGGAAAGGAGACCTGCATGTCACTGTCAACCCTGTTGTGCTGTGTGAAGTTGCCTTTCTGTGTGCATGGATTTGAAAACACATATGGTAAAACAATGTGAAAAGTAGCTTAGCTAGAAGGAAAATGAAGCCCAGGAGGTCACCTCCTCACCTGACCTCTCCCTGCTGCACACACACCTTGCTTCCATGTGTCAGGCTGGGGTTGTCAAGGCTCCTGCCTCATTTCTGAGCCAAGACCTCCTCAGGGCTCTTTCCCTCTTCACTTGAATGCCTGCTCTCCTCTCCCTTTCCATGAAAGTCTTGCTCTTCTTCAGCCTGGGCTTGAACTCAGCCTCCTCCAGGCAGTCTTCCCTGCCTACCCCAAGTCCTCCATCCTTTCTCAAGATGGTCCCCAGCAAAGAAAGCTTTCCTGCCATACCCCAGACCCACAGCCTCACTGATACGGTTTGGATCTGTGTCCCTGCCCAAATCTTACGTTCACTTGTGATCCCCAGTGTTAAGAGGTGGGACCTGGTGGGAGGTGAATAGATCATGGGGGTGGTTTCTAATGCTTTAGCACCATCCTCCTAGTGCTGTTCTCATGATAGAGTTCTCACGAGATCTGGTTGTTAAAAAGTGTAGCTCCTTCCCCCTCTCTTCCCCCTGCTCTGGGCAGGTAAGACTCGCCGGCTACCCTTTTGCCTTCCACCGTGCACCATGATTTAGATGTTTCCGTAGCCTCCCAAGAACCTATCATGCTTCCTGTACAGCCTGTGGGACTGTGAGCCCATTAAACATCTTTTCTTTTTTAATGGTAATTAAAATTAAAATGTCTCAGATCTTCCTTCCTTCCTTCCTTTCTATTTTCTTTCTTATTTCTTACTATTCTTCTTTCTTTTTTTGGAATCTCACTTTGTTACCCAGGCTAGAGTACAGTGGTGCAATCTTGGCTGGCTGCAACCTCCGCCTCCCAGATTAAAGCGATTCTTCTGCCTCAGCCTCTCAAGTAGCTGGGACTATAGTGCGAGCCACCACTCCCAGCTAATTTTTGTATTTTTAGTAGAGACAGGGTTTCACCATATTGGCCAGATTGGTCTCGAACTCCTGACCTTGTGATCCACCTGCCTCAGCCTCCCAAAATACTGGGATTACAGGCATGACCCACCACGCCCGGCCTCTTTTTTTTTGAGATGGAGTTTCTCTCTGTGGCTCAGGCTGGACTGCAGAGTACTATGGTCTCAAGTCACTGCAACCTCTGCCTCCCGGGTTCAAGTGATTCTTCTGCCTCAGCCTCCCAAGTAGCTGGGACTACAGGCATGCACCACCACACCTGGGTAATTTTTGTATTTCTACTAGAGATGGGTTTCACCCTATTGGCCAGGCTGGTTTTGAACTCCTGACCTCAAGTGATCCGCCCGCCTCAGCCTCCCAAAGTGCTAGGATTACAGGTGTGAGGCACTCCGCCCAGCCTCAGATATTTCTTGATGGCAATGCAAGAACAGACTAATACATTCGCCATCTTTGGGTCAGCTCGTAAGGGCAGGCCATGTTCCATCCTTCCTTCCTCCCCTCCTCAGCGCATTGGGAAGATCAGAAAAACATCTGTGTTAAGGTTAACTTGGCATCTGCTACCCACAGAACCGAATACGCTGAGCTCAGTATGAAGCCCAGCGCTGGGCCTGGGGCTGGAGGCTGTTCCGGTCAGACAAAGGGAAGAGGAGAGGAAGGGCAATTTTGAGAGCTGGCTTTTAGTTTACCAAGGGTGACCTAAGTAGAGTCAGCGCAGGGAGGTCCAGGTTTGCGAGGCACGAATTTTATACAATCTGGGGATCCAGTTTAAGAAAAAGATGACAATATTATAAATACTACATTTTGTACGAAAATGAATTTCTATTATGAGAACATAAATCACAACAGATATTAGAGGCTTAGACATTCAGGTCCGTCTTCAGATTTCTATAGGCAATTTGCCAGGAATACTTCTGCAGACACATTTTATGATAGCGCCCTGGCCCTCCTCCCCACCCAGAGCTCTGCTGAAGTCCCAAGCTGCCAGCAGATGAGAGGGCCTGATGCTTCATTAACTTCATAATCAATTCATCTCTTTGGAGAAGATCCACCATGCCAGACTGCCTTCGTGAAGAATGAAAATGACAAATGACAGATCAACAAAAACCAGCGGTGATCCAGTGAACCCAGCTCCTATGATCCAGCCCAGTGCCCTCCTGGCCCTGGAAGGGGCAGAGCAGCTCACGGCAAGCCCCAACCTTGAAAAGCTTGGTTAGAATCCTGGACACCCAGACCAGGGCCTGGTGCACAGGGGAGACTCAGCAAAAGGTATGTGAATGGGTGGATGAGAGACAGAAGCTGTAGGGAGAAACCAACTGGCAGGGCTTTACGGAAGAGGAGGCTCAGACCCTGACGGCTCTATCTGTGTGTTTTATCAAACATTTCAGAAGAAATAATGCCAAATCTCTACACTCGCTCTTCTAGAAAACAGAAGAGGATAAATGGCATTCTGATCCAGCTTCATGAAACCAGAATCAGATATTTGGTATCACTTTTTTTTTTTTTTTGGAGACAGAATCTCACTCTGTCACCAAGACTGGAGTGCAATGGCGTGATCTTGGCTCATTGCAACCTCCACCTCCTGGATTCTAGCCATTCTCCTGCCTCAGCCTCCTGAGTAGCTAGGATTACAGGTGTTCACCACCATGCCTGGCTAATTTTTGTATTTTAGTAGAGATGCGGGTTCCGCCATGTTGGTCATGCTGGTCTCAAACTCCTGACCTCAACCGATCCACCCACCTCAGCCTTCCAAAGTGCCGGGATTACAGGCATGAGCCACTGTGCCCAGCCAGTATCACATATTTCTGATACCAAAGCCAGACAGCGAAACTTCAGGGAAAGACCAATATTACTCATTAAATAACTTCTGCATGCATGCTAGAATGTCTGAAATGTGAAAGTATTGACTATGGAGATAACGTGGAGAAACTGGAATTCTAAGCCACAGCTGGTGTGATGTGAAACGCTGTAATCACTTTGAAAAACAGATGGACAGTTTCTTTCAAAGTTAAACACAAACACAAAAAGTTAGGCATACACATTTCATATAACCCCATGATCTCGCTCTTGAGTATTTATCCAAAGAAATGAAAACATAGGTCCACCAAAACATCTGTGTGTGAATGATCCTAAAGTTTTATTTAAACCCAGAACTGAAACCCAACCTATAAAACCCAACACCGAAGGGAACACCCATCAGTGCATGAACGGATAAGAAGCTGCGGCATGACCGTACAATGGGGTGTTATCCAGCAATAAAGAGTCTCAAAATCATTGTGCTCAGTGAAAAAGTCAGACACAGAGAGTGTGGACTCACTTGATGCCATTTACATGAAATTCTAAAGCAGGCACACTAATCTGCAGTGATACCAAGCATTCCAGCGTTTGCTTGAGGCCAAGAGTGGAGGGTGAAATTGACTTCAAAAAAGGGGAACTTTGGGAGGTGATGGAAATATGTTACATCTCAAATGGGGGGAGGTGGTCACAGGGGAGTGTTTTTCAAACTTAACAAAACGTATAATAAAGTTGAGTTTAAACTTGAACAAGTATAAATGAATAAAGACACACAGTTTCAATTTTTAATTATTTTGATTTAATATTTTGATTTGATATTTAATGTCTGGGTACGTAGAGCCCAAATATTTTTTGTAATGCTTCCTGGTGCTTCCAGGGTAAGACCCAGGTTGGTGAAGGAATTGGTCTTCACTTTTAAAAAGGTTAATGGAGTTATGTCATTTTTCTGCTCAAATCTGTACAAATGCATCCCATTTCCATCTTTGCAGCCTCGTCTTAGAATACTCTTTGCCTCTCTCACTGCGACTCAGCCACCTGGCCTCTCATTCATTTTCCTATTGTCCTCAGCGGTTCTGCTGGTTCAGGCTGTGTGCTGCCCTTTGGCCTGCAATGCTCTTCGCTGCACAGAGCCACATGATTTCTGACATTCACGGCACCTTCCTCAGCAAAGCCTCCCCTGACCTCTCCATCTGTGGTCACCCTCCATCCTCAGGCCCCCTCTTCATTTCTTTGTTTCATCTTCTTCACAGCGCTTATCGCTTTGTAAAGTAATCTAGCTGCTTCATTACTTGTGATTCACGCTCTCTGTAGTTTATAAGCTCCCTGAGAGCAGAAGCTTTGTCTGTCTTGTCCTCTGCAGTATCTTGTCCCCCAAATGGTGCACAGTAAGTATTTAATAAAATCCAGCTGAATAAATAAGCTCACAGAGTTGCTGCAAGGTAGTGAAGTTGAAAGATTCACCATTGACCACTGAAGAAAAATTACAGAAGAGGTTGAATAAATCCTAAAACGGTACTACAAGCAGTGAAGGAAATGCAGTGCTTCATTTTCTTTTTACTTTCTGTTATCTTCCTAAATCTTTGGAAAGAGCAAAAATTGTCAGGAACTCTTATGAGTACATCTGTCCAGCCAGTGAGCCACCATCTGCCTCTCCAAGAACCACCATACAGATTCACAGGGAGGAGACCTCCCCCCACCCCACATCACAGCCCTTTTATACCCCATACTCCCTGGACTCAGCTAATTGGAGAGGCAGCAGACACCTCGCCTTTCCTGGACCAATCATATCCTCTGCAGGTGGCTAGCTGAGGTGGGAAGCTAGCTGGCTACCCCTAGTGGAGGGAGAAGGGGCTGAGTAAGTGGGATGTGTTGCACCAGAGGGAGGGAAGCAGGGCAAATGTGGAGAGGAGCAGGCTAGACCACAGGGCTCTCTTGTTCCAAGGCCTGCTTAGCTCAAACATATCCTCAACCTAGAATTCCCTCTTAGAAACCATCCATTCTGTTTTGTCTTGTTTGTTATATTTTTTGCTTGGGCTCACTTGAGTGCTTCTATTACTCGGTACAAGAAGGATTGCAACTAATCAAACCTCTATTACTGTAATAATAAGAAAAATAGTGCTATAAGAATTCAATTTACATACAAACATTTTTAATATGAGTACATATTCACAACCGGAACACAAAGAGAGAGAGGTCCCCTTGTAGTTTCTATCAGGCCATTCTTGACTTGCAGGTTATCTCTCCCCTAGTCCAGGAGGCCCTTGGGAATGTCTGATTTCTGAACCAAATCCAGAGTTGTAGGGATGCTGAGGGCTATGTGGGTGACTGGGTCCTGGGTCGTCTCAGCTGTGTGTAGGAGCAGCTGGCCCTGAAGACACCGGTGCCCCATGCCCGTTCAGCACTCATTTGAGCTGTGACACCATTTTCCAAGCTGTCACCACCTCCGGCCACAACAGAACGTCTCTGGGGAGAGCAGGGATGGTTGGTATTCAATTTCCCTCCTCCACTTCCCAAGAGCCGAGTTCCCAAGTTCAAAGACATCTATCACGGTGAGTGATGGATTGTATTTCAGAGCAGGTTGGCAGCAGGAGGGAATTGGATTCAGAAACAACCATCTGGCTTTTGCAACTGTGTGCCCTTTGGCCCGCTCAGCGTCAAGCTGCTGTCGCACAATCCGAGTGGCCCTGGGAGCAGACCTGGCCCTCGTGTCCAGCCCAGACTTATCTCTGTGCTGGAGAAGCAGATAGAGCTTAGAAAGCTGGTAAGGACCCCGTGGGGCTACTCCTGGAGGGAGCTGAGGTTGAGCAGAAAGACTTTTTTGAGAGCCGACCATGTGCTGGGCACTGGGGAGACAGACTGAAGAAGACAAAGTGCCTGCCCATCAGCAACACTGATCCATTCATTCACTCGTTCATTCCCTTATTTATTCATTCATTCAAAATCATTTAGTTTTTTTCCTGTGTGCCTACGAGGCCCAGGCATTGGCAAGCTTGCTTCCCACTGCACAATGGGCAGCTGTTTGTCTCCAAAATCGCACCGCTGGGGCTCAGATGCTAGCTCCATTGCCTTGTTTGTTGTGAGACACGGGCAAGCGGTGCTGCCTGGTGATGGAACGTCAGTGTCTTTCCTCTCTACAGCTCTGTGTCCTCCCCTGCTGGTTGGGAGTAATAACAACACCCATCCATCCATCTATGGTGACTGAAACAGCGTCGATAAGGGGCCTGTGGGTAGTAAATGCTCACTAATATTAGCTGATAGTACTTTTTAAATTTGTTAGTTTTCGCTGTTACCACTTTGATTGTGTCCATGCATTCTTTATTCAGACACATTTCTCTGACCACTTTTTAACTGACTTATCAATTGGTGTGATAACCTTACACCAACCATCTTAGTCACCACAGCAATGGCAAAGTTTAATGCAATAGCTTGCACTAATAAGGAGTGTCTCTCTTTGCATGTAATCGCCCCTGGATCCCCATAAGCTGAGGTTCTGGGTGGTTCCAAAGTCTCACAAATGCAACATCTCAGTGCCATCTGTGTGACCAGCAGCCTGACACTCAGGCTGCATTTTCCATTCTGTGAGCTGATTGGGAGGCAGCCAGGGCGAGCACCAGCTTTTAGGATACCTGGGGAGAGACTGTGTCTCCTCACTGCTTAGCACAGAGTGGAAGAACAACCAATCAGTAGACAGCAGGCCGTAACAGCACTCGCAGCTGACAAGCAGTATCACTCTCTGTCATGTTTTCAAAAACACTTTACGGGTGGCAAGCTCTAGAAGACACCAGGGTATACGTGTTTAGCAGAGGATGTGTGAAGGGGCAAAGAACTTGCAGCGTGTATGCTCTGGCCATTCATTGAGATGAATCCTAAAAGTAGAAAAAACAAGAAAAAGGCTGGGCGCAGTGGCTCATACCTGTAATCCCAGTACTTTGGAAGGCCAAATGGGCTGATCAGCTGAGATCAGCAGTTCAAGACCAGCCTGGCCAACATGGTGAAACCCTGTCTCTACTAAGAATACAGGTTAGTTGAGCATTGTGGCATGCGCCTGTAATCCCAGCTATTTGGGAGGCTGAGGCAGGAGAATCGCTTGAACCTGGGAGGTGGAGGTTGAAGTGAGCCGAGATTGTGCCACTGCACTCCAGCCAGGGCAACAGAGTGATATGCTGTTTCAGAAAAAAACAACAATAATAACAAGCAAAAACACATTTGGAGGTTATTTACCTTTTACCCTCAAGGGACTCTCATCTGGGTAGTAAAAAGATAAAATCATTTGATAAAAAAGTATAAAAAGATGTTTAAACCCTAGTGTTGTGTAGTTGTGTAGTTGTGTGTGTGTGTGTTCGTGTGTGTCTAACAGAGACAAAGAATGAGATGCCAGCCACTGTCATCATCCACACTGAATACAGAAAGAACCACATTAGCTAACATTTTTGGAGCATTTATGTGTTCCAGACACTGTACTAAGTACTGCCATGTGCATTACTTCATTTAATTATCACAACATACTAATGTATGTAAAACTGAATGCCTGGTGCTGAGAAGGTACTGAATATGAAACTGTCACCATTATTATTATTATTGTTTAGATCATCATCCCCAGTTTCCTGATGAGAAAGTTGAGGCTCAGAGATGCAAAATGGCCTTCCCTTGTTTTTTAATTGCAAAATAATCTCAAACCTGGTGTGTGTCAATGTGTGTGTGTGCATGAATCCAGGGAGAAAAAGAATGGAAAGTGACCTTTTTCCAGTACCTTTCTAGTGCTGAGAATGTAGGAGCCACTGACATTTATTCACTCACTACCTCCTATTTATTTTCCTTAGCTGACTTATTAATTGGTAGGATATCTTTACACCATCCATTTTGGTAGCCATAGCAATGGCAGATTTTAATGCAAGAGCCCACACTAATAAGAGGTGTCCCTCTTTGCATGTAATCTTCCCCTGGGTCCCTATATTAGTCATATGTGTCCTGTGACTAGACATAGCGCTAATTATCAGGACACAGTAGGATAGAAAATAACTCTAACTTTCCCAGGGTCACAGAGTGAGGGAGGCATGGTTAGATTCTTCCAAGGTGGGTGGGCATGAACCCAAAGTTCTCCTCCCCTCAGACAATTCATCCCCTAGAACTAAGATGCTCAACTGGGAAGTGATCATAATGACTCCTGCACCCTCAGAGCTACCAGAGAACCAGAAGAAGCTATGCATGTGACACCTCAATGGGAAATCCTGTCCACCGTGTAAGCACCCAAGAAACAGTCGGATCTCCTGTTTTCGTATGAAAATGCAGCGTCTGTTCACACCCTGGGGTGAGCAGTCCACAGAGCAGAGCCTACAGTTCTGCAATCCAGGGCTGGCTCTGCCCCGCGCCCCTCTCTGGACACACTTTGGCAAGGACACAGCTCCAGTCCACTGCCTTGTGCCCTGGGAGGATGCCTCAAGCCCCACAATCACCCAGGAAAATGGCTTTAGTTCCAGAACCAGAGAGAAAAGGGAGGCTTCCTGGAGAAAGACAAGGACAGCTAGAAGTTCATTTCTGTCCTCGGTCCTCCTTCTGCATGCCATGTGTAATCCTGTCTCTAGGTACCTCCCTGGCTCGGTTGGGTATTCTCATGCCAGTTGGATTGAAGAGCAGCTGGTTTGGGCTGTGATTGGTTCCTGGGACCTTTTCTTCCCGTAATGCTAAGGCTGTAGTTGACCGAAAGTGATGGTTTCCCTCCCTCTGACACTGCCTGGAGCCCAGCTGACTCCACACTCCCTCCTCCCTCCTGCTTGCCAGTGATAAGAATAGCAACCACAGCATCACCTCAAAGCCCTCCAGGGTGAAGGAAGGGGCAGCTGTGACCTTGAGTGTCAACTCCAGGTCCTTGTGAGCTACAGAATCAGGTTTGAGAAACATCCTTTGAAAACCCTTGGTTGGGGAAGTACAGGGGGAATGTAAGTGCCAGACACTGCCCTGACGGCTGAAAATGGAATTCAGGTTCCTGGTCCCACTGCAGCCTGGGAAGACTCTCTAATCCTCATGGACATCATTATTCCCATTTTCCAGATGAGGAATGGGACAAAGAATTTACCCAAGGCACCACGACTAGTCAGCGATGCCCCCAGGCTGATCCCATTCCAAATCTCCTTTTTCTTTCTGAGGTATTGCCTAACTCTCCAGATGTTCCGCACTCAACCTTTCAACTCTCCCTTCTCACGCCTTTTGTTTCAGTAAATGCACTATTTGTATTCCCCTGGAAATTCCACTCTACGGGGAGAATCTTTTGACAGAGGCACGCTGCATCCTGAGACACCGAGCCGATGCAATCACTCATTATCTCACTGAAGCGGGGCAGAAGGTTCGCTCCCTTCCAGCAGGCCACAGAGGAATTCCTCAGAGAATGCGGATGCTGCATCTCTAGACCTCCAAGCCGGGGAATTTCTGCCTTTGTGCCTGCACCTGTATTAATTAATCATTCTTCTAACACTGGCCGTGTCCACACGCATTATTCTCACAATCAATTCTGCTCTTAAAAATTAAGCTAATTTAAGCCAGTGATCTGCTGCTTTTTCTTTCTTTTCTTCTTTTTTTTTTTTTTTTTTGCTAAATTTTGGTTTTAAAACGTAATCAATTTTAAGAATAGAGAATTCAATGAGACAAAATTCTTGAAAGAAGCATATCACTCATTTAACATGTATGTGACAAGGCCAGGCTAGCAATGCAGGGAGTGGATCAAATAGAACTGACACCAAAGGTCCCCAGTCTAATATGGGGAAGAAAGAATAGACAGGCTCACTGCAGAATGCAGAGAAGTACATCACACAGGCAGAAAAAGTTCCTTGTTCCCATTTTCACCCCTCAACAGCCAGAAAAATAAGTATGTGTTCATCTTACAGGGCATAAAAGAGAGGTCTGTTCAATTGTCAGACCTAGAGGACCCTGACAGTGAAGGCAGAATTCCCGCCTATGAGTTTACCATCAGTTGCTGAGATGAGTAGAGCAATGCAGACATGCTTGGGAGCAGTGCGGGAACTGAGATTAGCATCACCAGGGAACTGCAGTGCAGGGTGGGTTCCTTGCAGTGGAGGAGTAAGCACGTGTTAATTGCCATTGCTAGTGTAATGTCATGGATGAGGTTAGACTAGCATTCGGCTACCACTATCTGCAAATAACGGGTTTTTTAAAAGTCCTCATGTGTCTAGAGGGTGTGACAGATGTAAATTAGATGAGAGATAAATTATTTTCAGGGACTAATTTTCAGGGAAGTTATTGATATTACAAATCACTCTCAGCTGTCACTGAAGCAGTCCTCTGATGTCGTCCATGAGGCCCAGCTCTGTCCATCTGCAAGCTGCTGTGTGGCCCTGAGCACAGACCTTGCAGACAGGCCACGTGGGCCTCTCCCGGACTCTGCGCCTTTCAGGCTGTGAGCCTGTGATGTGTCACCACACGTCAGGAACCTCAGCGCTGCACCTTGTGAAATGGATTGAGGTCAACCATGCAATGCCGTAGAAAGTGTTCAGTAAACACGGTCACCACTGTTTAAAAAACAATGGCACAAGCTTGGGATAAATGTGATTTGTCTGTACAAAGGGTCGGCAACTCACATCATCCAGTAAGGGAGCTCTGCTGCCATCATTCTTGTTGACTTCTGAGAGAGGGATAGAGTCACAAAGAAAAGGAAAGAAGGTCCCGGAGCCTCTGGGATAGACCACATTACATGGTGTGGGTTGTGTTCCTGAATGTGTCCATACTGTAGTGTGGGTCTCTCGAGGACAATGTTTCCAGTTTCTCTCTGCCCTCCCCCTCGCCATCCTTACCCTTCTCCTTGACTAAAAGGGCACATGGCCTCCTCTCTCCTGGGGATTCATCTCTCACCGGGCTTCCTTCCTCCTGGAGCCTGGAGAGAGATGTAGGGGCAGGGGTTGCTCCCACTTTTGAGCAAGTCCTGCCTTTTCTCTCCCACCTTGGCCTGCGTGGAAAGGACAGGGTCCCTATCATCTTGGTGTTCTGCCTCCTGGATGCGCGTTGGACTTTCCAGCCCATCTCTCTGTCCATATTCGTGTAAGGCCCCAGCACACAGCTGCTGCTTATTCTGCAGGGTGACTCCTGATCAAGGCCTGACTCAGCACTCCTGCCCAGATTGTACGCTCCCTGGGGCAGGGCCCTCTGCACCACCTTTCTGAGCCCCTAACAGATCTACTTCAAAGCAGGACCCAAAATCAATGCTCAAAGAAAGTGTTGAACTGACACATGCCCCAAAGAGTCTGAGTTTCTTCACTTAAAGTTTTCCGGACTCCGTCTCCATCCTCAGAAATGACCCCTCCATTTCAAAAAGAGGCTCCCCAATGTCAAACACTGCACCTCTCCAGGGTCCAAATCTATTTCCCTGCTCCTCCAGCACAGCACAATTAATAAACATCCCACCGTCTGTGCCCTTCCAGGTTGGGAGCTCACAGCATCCCTTGAAACCACACCAGCAGAGAATTTATCACCGTCAACCCATTGCTCCTTCCGTAGTCCCACAACCCAGATGACACAGAGCATGGCCTGAGCCTGTCAGCAGACCCTCCACTGCTGTGACCGCCAGCCCCCAGGTCTCATCCTCCTCCCAGGGTTGCCTTTGGGAAATGCTGTCCACTGAGTAAGTGCCCAAGAAACAACCAGGTCTCTTGTTTTAGCATGAAAATGCAGCGTCTGTTCACACCCTGGGGTGAGCAGTTCACAGAGCAGAGCCCATGGTGCTGCAATCCGGGGCTGGCTCTGCTCTGCACCTGTCTCTGGGTTGTGAGGCTGTGCAGGTTATGGGCCCATATCACATGCCAAATACTCTTCCTTGGGAGAGGGATGCAGAAACTAGCAAACACACAGCAAGACACCAATAAACTGGGAGCCACCTACAATCCAGAGCATGTCAGCTGGTGACAAGGGCTGAGAAGAACACCCAGAGTGGCTGCATGCCCAGGGCGGCATCCTGAAGTGGAGATTGCCAAGCTGTGCTGGAATTACCTGAGTAAGTCAGCCAGGGACAGTCTGAAGAGTGCGATCCAGGCAGAGGGAACAGCACGCGCAAAGCCTCTGTGGCAGGAATGTGGTTGGCATGATCTGGAAGTGGAGGAAGCTGAGTGACCAGAGTGGAGTGATGAAGGGGAAGAGAGAGGCAGAGGCTGGAACAGGTAAGGACTGTGAGCCATGCGGGGAGCTTCTCACTTTTTAAATTTTAGATTCAGGGGATTTATGTGCAGGTGTGTTCCACAGGTATATTGCCTGATGCTGAGGTTTGGGCTTCTATTGAACCCATCACCCAAATAGCAGACACAGTACCTGACAGGTGATTTTTCAACACTGTTCCCTCCCTCCTTCCGCATTCCAGCAGCCCCAGTGTCTAGTGTTCTCATCTTTACGTCCATGAGTACCCAGAGTTAGCTCCCACTTACAAGTGAGAGAACATGTGGTATTTGGTTTTCAGCTCCTGGGTTAATTCGCCTTGGAAGAATGACCTCCAGCTTCATTCATGTTGCTACAAAGGACATGATCTCAGTATTTTTTATAGTTGCATAGTATTCCATGGTATAGATACACCACACTTTTCTTA
The DNA here is from genome assembly GCA_004027715.1 of Plecturocebus donacophilus. Classification (NCBI taxonomy): domain Eukaryota; kingdom Metazoa; phylum Chordata; class Mammalia; order Primates; family Pitheciidae; genus Plecturocebus; species Plecturocebus donacophilus. The sequence continues at coordinate 12,920 of PVKP010004001.1, forward strand.
GCTAGCCCACCATTGGTGGGTACCTGAATTGATTCCACACCTTTGCCATTTTGAAAAGTGCTGCAATGAACATTCAGGTGCAGGCGTCTTTTTGGTAGAATGATTCATTTTCCTTGGGGTATAAACCCAATCGTGTTTCTGGGACGGATGGTAGCTCTGTTTTTAATTCTTTGAGAAATCTTCAAACTGCTGTCCACAGGGGCTGAACTAATTTACATTCTCACCAACAGGGTCTAAACATTCCCTTTGTTTCACAGCCTCGCCAGCATCTGTGATGCTTTGACTTTTTAATAATGGCCATTCTGACGGGTGTGAGACGGTGTCTCATTGTGGTTTGGATTCACATCTTGCTGACGATTCGTGCTGATGAGCATTTTTTCCTGTGCTTTTTGGCCTCATGTGTGTCTTCTGAGAAATCTCTGTTCACATCCTTTGCCCACCTTTGAATGGGGTTGTTTCTGGTTTTTGTTGTGGTCGATGTGTTTAAGTTCACAGAAGGAATTTCCATCCGAAGCTGAATGTAGGCGGCAGAGGGATGCTGTCTGATTCTGATACAGGGATATCCGGAGTGTCCACAGCCCACTCGGTTCCCCAGTGTGGGGCGTGAGGGACAGGATCCAGCACAGGTGGGAGGGCTCGGCTGCAGTGTGGGCAGTGGCGGGAGGCTGGTGGGTGCGGAAATGAAGAGGTCATTCAGGAACACTGGCATCATGAAGCAGTAGTTAGAGACTGGGCCCACGGGGGAGGCTATGGGGAAGGAGAGACACGGGCAGCTCCAGGGAGGGCAGCCCAGACCCTGGGACAGACTGATGGGACCCGTGGAGCGAGAGGGTGAGGGAGGGATGGAGGGGTTCCGAGGCGTCCAGGCTGTGTAATGGTGGGTGAAGCTGCCTCTCTAACATGCGATCTGTCTGCAGGGAGATGACTTCACCACATACTCCCGTCCAGTCCCCTGGGACGGAGAGCGAGACAAGACCTCCTGGGCAAGGCTGCCCGGGTGGGGCGATCAGCTGTGGGAAACGGTGCCCATTGGAGCACTCTGGCCAGCCAGTTTTTCTGTGTTTGCAGAAAATAGTCATTTCCTCCCCTTTCTTCTTTTTACTGCCGAGAGAGAAGCATTTCTGTGAGGCCCCAGCGCACATGATGGGAACGTGCTCCCACTTCCTATGCGTTGCTAGAATGCTGAACAGTCTTTGTGAATGGGAATGGATGGCCTTGTCAGCAGCGAGAATATGTGCAGAAAATCCGGTTGCATGAGACAGGGAGGTGGCCAGCAGCCATAGGGTAGCTCTGCATGGGCACAGCGCAGGGGTCTGGAGGCTGGAGGGAGATGTGCTCTCTCCTCTGCCCAGCTTCCTCATGCTCCAACCTGCTAGGGCAGGACTCAGCCCAGAATGCCTGCTGGATTTTGGGCTCTGCGGGGAAGGGCGAGCAGACATCACAGTGCCACGCTGACACTGCAGACATTTTCCTAAAGCACAGAAGAAGAAACAGAAGGCCCCAGGAAGCCTGAACTCTGGGGGAACAGTTGGGCCATCCTAAAAGCAGGCTCAGCAGTCTCCCTGTTCTACAGGGAAGGCGTTTCCTCGAGAGGAGACAGCTCTGGGCTTGCTCTGAGGGCTCCAGACTGGATTCAGCATACGCAGAAGATAGGGGAGAGCGGCTTGCAAGGTGGTGAGCTCCCCGTCACTGGAAGTGGAGTCCATAGGGAAGCTTCCTTAGAGCACTGGCGGTTGCTGCTTCACTCCCACTGCTGCTCCTCATGCTAGGTCCAGGCTGAGTTAGAGCTCGGGTGCAATGGCTGCAAGAGTTTCCACTCACAGTCATGATAGAGAACGAAAATAAACAAGATAATTGTCTTGAAAAAAAAAGAGGCATGGAGGACGGTGGGAGGATTCTGCAGCTCGGTCCCCAGGAGCACATGCTACCGATTTGCTGAAGAGGAGCAGCACGGGGCAGATGTGGAGCCATGGCAGCCCACACAGAGGGACCAGCCACTGCCGAGGCCCGGAGATGGACATTCGCTGGACGTCCAAGACCCTACGTTTGACAATGCTGAGATGACATCTAGCGGTTGGCGCCTTCCCCTCCAAGTCCAGAGAAGGAGGCGAGGCTTTACCTGGGGGACCTGCAGCCTGGGAAGAACCACTGCAGGTGAGACCTTGGTCTGGGGTTCACTGGGGTGGGGGTGACAGCCAGAGGCCAGATCAGAGCGTGGGAAGGGGCGTGTCAAAACTGAGCTCTGCCCTGCAGGCCTATGGGCCAGCCCCTACCCCAGCGGCCCCCAGCGGCTCCCACCGTCTGGGTGGTGGGAGGGGCTCCATCCCCCACCTCCCTCACCTCCTCCCACTGTGGCTGCCAGCTCTCACACCGGGCATACGCTGGATTCTTATTTTAGCTACTGTGACAATTCTCAAAATAGGCACCGAAGAGAAAAAGGTAAACCTTCACCCACAAATGCTGGAGGGAGGGCCACCGTGGGGCACTCAGGCAGCCCCTCCCAACGTGGGGTCCTATTGTGTTTCCCCGATTCTTGCGATGGGAGCAGAATTTCAAGGCTGAAAGTTTAAAAACTGCTTCAGGACTTCATGAAGATCCTGCATGAACGTGCTTTAAAAAGTGGCCACACACACACACGCACACACACACATACACACAAAACCACCCAGGAAGTGCCAAAGAGAAACTACAATAAAGTAGAGAATTTAAAAATACCTTAAAGTGATGGAGAATGGAGAGAGCTGAACATTTTCTTAGGAGGAAGATTTCATCCAGCAGCCGACACGAAGTGTTTGCCGTTGTGGCCCTGGAATCATGGGAGTCGAATTCTGGAGCCCCAGAAGATGACGTTCCAATGAGCAAATGCAGGAACAGAGGCCATGTACCTGCCCGGTGACTTCAGAACTTCTCACTTACAGGTTGGGTTTTCGGGCACAGAAATCTCTTCCCCTTACAAGGCACAAGCAACCCCTCCTGCAGGAACGAGAGATACTGGAATTTCTAGGCCACATGGAGATCATCAGGATCCTCGTTTGGAAGTTGCTGGCTCTGTTATGCCTACCCTTGGGGGCCTTTCCTACTGGCAGGGGGTCAGAGCAAAAACCAGAAGACATTAAACCAAGGTGGGGCTGTGCCTTCCACCTTCGCTGCTGAGCCAGCAGGATGGGCGTGGAGACACCGCTTCTGCAGATCCCCAGGGATGTTGCTTGAGGATCTTTTATTTGTTTCTATTGCTGCATAACCACTTGCCACAAATGTAGTGCTCATAATAACCCATGTTTATTAACTCACATTTTCCATGGGCCAGGAATCCAGGCCCCAGGCTCTGCTCAGGGTCTTGCGAGCCTGAAGGCGAGGGGCCCCCCGGGGCTGCATTCTCATCTGGAACTTGAGGTCCTCTTTTCAGTTCACTCAATGTGTTGTGAGAATTCAGTGCCCTGAGGTTGCAGGGCCAAGGCCCCCGTTTTCTTGCTAGTTGCTAGCTGGGCCCATGCTCGGCTCCTAGGGCCACCCTCTGTTCCCTGACTCAGGCCCCCATCGTTGGTTTACAGTATTGATGTCTGGCTTCTTCCAGCATCACAGGAACATGCCTCATGCTTTGAATCTCTGAATTCCCTGATCTCTAGACGCAGATTTAAAGGGCTGTTGTAATTAGGGCAGGCCCACTCTGATCATCTCCCTTTTGTTAACTCAACTGATTAGTGACCTTAATCGCATCGGCTAATCATGCAATGTAGTGATCATGAGAATGATACCCCCCCATGTTCTCATAGTCACCGCTCCTGCCACGCTTGAGGGGAGGGAGTCACACAAGCTGCACATACCTGGGGCAGGAGTCTTGGGGTCACCTTAGAATTAGCTACCACAGGCACCCCTGTGGGACCAAGCCACAGCTGTCCAATGGTGCCCTGACCCCTGCATGTCCCTTGGTGACCTCACACCAGCTAGGCAGTCACTGACAGAATCCCAGAGACACAGGACTGTGGAAACTTATTACAGTCATCTTGCTAGTGACAGGAAGAGTGTTTTGCCTTGCCCTAGGAGTGTTGCTTAATGATCTCTCAGTTAACTGACTTTTCCTCAAGCATCTGAAAGCCGAAGTCCTCCCAAGGTCAGTCACCGAGCCCCCACAGCCTCTTATCATCAGGGAATGCCAAAGTGTACAGGTTCCAAAGTCAGACAGCTGAGCTGCCTACCAGCTGTGCAGCTTTGGGCAAGTTGCCTGGCTTCTCTGAGGCTCAGCGTTCTCATTATAAAATAGAGGCAAGACTTCTAGAGTCATTGTGAAGATTAGAGTCCATTTAAAACACTTGACACAGTGCCTGGCACACACAGTAGGCAGCCAGCGCTTGTGATCTGGTAGTGTCATCTATCATGCTTCTGAGAGGTTGGGGTGCACATGTGTGTGCATGAGTGTGCCTATGTGTGTGTGGCCATGTATGTGTATGTACATGCACGAGCATGTGTGAACACATGTGTGAGCATGCATGCATGTGTAGTGTCACACGTGTGTGCATTGTGCCTGCATAAGTGTGTGGAAAGCGTACACGTGGAGGTGTGACTGCAAGCAGGTGGACACACACAAGGTTCAGATTCGGGAGGTGTGATGCTAGTCACAGCTCAGTTTTCAAGAAGGTGCCTGGCATTCCACTCTCTGCACCTCAGTTTGAAAAAAAAAAAAAAAAGATGGACTAGATTGTCTCTAAAAACTCATGCATCTCTAAGGTGGCACCATTCTATATGGAGGCCTTCCAGAAATTCCTTTGGCTCTTACTGGATTTGATAATTTGTTTTTGCATACTTTGCACATACATACTGCATCAGTCAGAATTTTCCAGAGAAACAGCATAAATAGGATGGATGGATGGATGGATATTTAGAAAGACATTTATCATAAAGTATTGGCTCATGCAATTATGGAGGCTGAGGAGTACAGACAGAGGAGACCCGATAGAGTAAATTCAGTGCACGTCTGTGCCTGAAGGCAGGAGAAAACCGCTGTCCCAGCTTACAGACAGACAGAGAGAAAGAATTTTCTTCCTCAGCCTTTTGTTCTACTCAGGTCTTCAACTGATTGGACAAGGCCCACCCACAGCAGAGAGGACCACCCATTTCCCCAGTCCACTGATTCAAACGATAATGACATCCAGAAACACCCTTAAGGACACACCCAGAAATAATGCTTGCTCAAGTATCTAGGCACTCCATGGCTCAGTCAAGTTAACACATACAGTTAACCATCACACGTACTTTGTGTACACAAAAGTACAGATTTTAAAGATTAAAAATGTCGGAAAGTCATACTCAGTCACATTCGTGGATGCTACACTTGACAGAGAGCAATGCTTAATGTGGAAGGCCACCATCACACCCTTTTTATCACTCTCCCCCAGGCCTTTTCCCTATCCTCCTGAATCCCACGCTTTTCAAGTCTTCTGATCTGAAACAGTCCTCCCCAGTTGAGGCGGTTGGACGTGATCTCAGACCGTAATGTATTGTAGCTTTTAACTGTTGAGCCAGACTTTCTGATTCAGCACATTTTAATCAATTTTCTTTGCTAAGATCAGGGAGATGTCATCTGTAATAATCCCATCTGACCTCCCAAAGTCAGGCTGATAAAAATATTAATGTCAGCTTCTTGCAGCCTGGCAGAGAGCAACACCCAGCTTGACAAGCAAACAAATGGCTCAGAGCTGTCTGCAGGACGCTGATGAACCTGTATTAATGAATAGCTTCATCAGCAAGCATTGCCCTCTGGGCAGAGCTGCCACAGGCTGCAGACTCATAAGACGCTCAGCTGCCTTCCTGGCGAGGTCTTGTTGCCCATCGGTGGGGCCATGGAACATCAATTAGACGTGTCTGCTGGGATGAGTCACCCTCTTCCATAACGTGCTCCAGTTGGGCAGCTGGGATTGCCCACCATGGCTTTTTACTTCTTTTCTTCTCCCTGCCAAGGAACCCTCCCATTGTCTCCTGCGTCAGGTATTTCCAGGTGTGACATCAGAGCCATCAGGCCCTCTGAGAACACTCAGCGATCCTAAATAGGAATCAAGGGTTATTTCCAGGGGTCATAGCTTTATGAGCCTTGACCTGATTCAGCCCGGAGTATGTTTATTTATTCATCTTGTTTGCTCAAGAAGTTTCTCAAAAAACGATGACCAGGTAGGGCTTGTGTGGCTCACGAGACAAGCAGTTCCGCATCTCCCTAACTCCTATCCCTCTGTGAACATCTATGCTTCTTGTCCGGACGCTGCAGGTTCTGAGTTTCTCACTCCTGATTTGACTGGGCCCACAGTAGAGTGAGGCGAATGTTAACATCCTCACATCACAGGGGCATGTCGCTGGTCCAGGCTGTGGTCCAGGCGGTGCTGGGGCAGCTGCAACGCCAGCCTCTGGACTCTGACTCCAGTGCTCCTTGCATTAGCCCTCTCCCAAGTCCGTCTTGTCTTCAGAGCTGGGCACTTGCATCGTGAAAGATGAGAGCACAAGCTAGTCCCATGTGGGTGAGCAGTGAATTCAAGTTGCCTGTCTCTACTCTCCAAAGGCAGGAAATTGTTTCACCCCGCGCCACAAAAGGAATGTGGTCTGCAGATGGAAGAATCATTTGGGAAAGCAGCTTCATGCAGGGGCCCCAGGAGGGCAGCTGCAGTGGATTCAATGGCCCTGTGACTGTGTGATGTGTGATGCAGTGGCCTCCCGGCAAAGAAGTACCCCCAAGCAGTGCCACATCCTTGGACCCTGCGGCAGCCAAACTATAATACACAGCCACAGCCACTGGCTTCGCCACCCAGTCCCCTCATATGGGGGGCCCATTCATATGATCTGAGCACTAAACAAAGACCTCAGAAGGGCATGGACGCTGGCATGGGCAGCGTTTTTGTTTGTTGGTTTGTCTATTTGTTTAGCAAAATTAGCAACCAAAATTAAACCCTCATCACCTTCATCAGCCGACATGTGAGCCAGAAGATCGTCCCCCAGAGCAGAGCCTTCGTTCGCAGACTTTTCCATAACCGGGCAGCAGTGGAGGGACGGGGTCATCTGAGGTGGAAGGGCATCGCTTTAGCCACCACGGGGCATCCTACTCAGCCTCAGAAGTGAAAGTTGAAAGAAAAGCACAAGCGGAGAGACATGGCATTTTCTCACTGAGCCTGGAGCTCTGGGAAAGACAGAGAGGAAGGAGAGAGAGAAGGAAAGAAAGAACAAGGTCAGAGGAAGAGGAAGAAGATAAAAGGAAAAGGGAAAAGACAGAAGAACGTCCTAGAGGCTTTAGCATCAGCTCAGAAAGTGACCCAAATGACACCTGGAGTCTTGCACGCTTTCCATGGTCCCTGAGGAAACCCTGCCAACCCCGGGCTCTCTGGGTACCGCCTTCCAGGAGCTCTGTGGGAAGCTGGAAAGGGAGTGGTTGGGAACACAGTCTCTGCAGTCGGAGTTGGGAACAAATCACTGAATCCCTCTGTGTCTCCACTTTCTTGTTTTATCTCAAAGATGATAATAATAGCTTATCTCTCCCAGGGTAGTTGTGAAGGTTCAGTAAGGTGCATATGCAATATGGTTAGCTCTGAAACTGGCTCGTAATTACATGCACAATAAATGCTAGCTTTCATTAACACTGTCTGTCAAGTGTGAGATAAAGCTACTGGTCCCAGGAGGCCTCTACTCCTGCTGGGATGCAGGTCCCTTGGGCACATGGTATTCCCAGGGCTGGTGCACAGTGCCCCTGAGCAGCTGACAGCCAAGATCAGATGAGCTAAGACTGTCTCCTACCGCCATTTGCAAAATCCTCTATAAAAAGGTAGAGTTGGGAAGGTGGAAAGAGAGAGTGAGCCGCCTGTCCTGGAGCACAAGCCAGCTGCACCCTGGCCCCCACCTGCGCCGTGTGCCCCATCAAGCTCCTGTAAGAGGCCTGTGTGCATCCTGCCCTCTTACCCCAGTGCAGCATGCTCTGCGCCTGCTCTGAGATCTTGCTACTTGAAAGTGATTTGGGAGGAAGATGGGACTCTGGGTTTCCCTGATCTGCCTATTTCTTAGTCCTAAATAGTGATTCTGAACCCCAGGGTCTTCAGGCATAAAGGGACCTCTCAGGCTGGGACAACGTAGTGCATCTTGGAGCCACCACGAGCTCTGGAGCCTTTGTTCCATGTGACATCCAAGGACATTTGGGTAACTCAGCAGAGTACGTGGAGACCAGGAGGACTAAATTACTTTCTGAGGTCACCTTTCCCATCAGCAAGATGGTAGACCTGGGGCTCTCAGGGTCCAGTTTAAGTTGATTTAAAGAAACTTGCAAATTGCAATATGTATTGCATGCTGCCGTTATGAACCACCGCTCACACCTGCGCACATCTGGCCCTCCTCTCTTCCTCTGCTTCCACTTTCTGTCCTGCATGAAAAGACCACCTAGCTGGTCTCTCCACATCTTCCCGTTCTCCTTCAGCCTACTCTGCATGTGGCAGCCACAGTGACATTTGTACAATGCATATCTGGTCATTCTTCTCCATTGATAAGACCCTCGGAGGACCACCACCGCCGCTCAGCACGCCACCCCCCACCGCAGCTCTCAGCCACCCACCCCACCCCATCCTCCTCGGCGCCGTCTCCAGCTGTCTCCTTTAGCACCAGCTTTTACTGAGCTCTCAGGGTAGGTCTGAAACTCTTCTGTCTATTGTATGACCTGGTTTAGTCTCAACCCCTTGGGAGGTATCTTCACAGAGGCACAGTGAAGTGAAGTGATTTGGCTAGGATTGCCAAGCCAGGGACTCAAACCTGGTCCCAGCCCATCTCTTCTATCTCAATAAATATTGGCTGCCTAGCATGTCAAGCCAGATGCCCAGGAAGGTGTCCCAGGAGCCACCTTCCGTACTCTTCTCCCCATCACACCCTACATCCACTGCAGCAGCCAGGCCGATGGATACTCCTTCACCTCCTTCCACTGCACACATTCCTCCCTTCCACTGACATCATTCCTGTCCAGTCACCACCACCCCTCGCTGGAACAACTCCAGCAGATTCCTCACTGGCTGGCCTGCTCTATTCATGCCCGGTGTGTGTTTCTCTTCCTTTCTGCTCCTTTCCTCCCTCCTTTCCTTCTTTGCATTCTTTCCATCCTTTTTTCTTTCCTTCTTTCTTTCTTTCTTTCTTTATTTCTTTTTTTTTTTTTTGAGACAGAATCTTACTCTGTCACCCAGGCTGGAGTGCAGTGACATGATCTTGGCTCACTGCAACCTCTGCCTCCTGGGCTCAAGCCTCCTGAGTAGCTGAGATTACAGGCATGAGCCACCATGCCAAGCTAATTTTTGTGTTTTTAGTAGAGACAGGGTTTCACCATGTTGGCCAGGCTGGTCTCAAACTCCTGACCTCAAATGATTCAACCACCTCTCTTTATTTTATTTTGGTTTCCTTTTGTTTTGAAATGTAAGTTTTATTACTATTCAGGTATGGTGAGGTGAGCAGTATGGAAGATACCTGCTATAAAAGAGAGTTTGTTACTCACAGTTCCCAAAAGGAGGAGGTGCCATGCCATAAGGAGACCACAGGGCCAAGCACAGGGCTCGAAGGAGGTGGAGGGAGGGAGGGGAAAAGGTAGACAAGAGCCTTTGTGTGGTTTCCGCGGGAAGGAGGAGGCGAGGCAAACACATAGGCTTAGGATCCGCCAGTGTGTCCAATTGCATCAGCCTCAGCATGCAGAGGCTGTCCCTAGTTGCCTGATACCTGGCCCTGGGGTGATGAGGGCAAGGCCTGGCGTGATCGGTGGCTAAAAGTGCCAGAACCTGTGAAAGCCCAGGAAAGGAAGTGGTCGGGTGTAGGCTCTGGATTGGTTGGCTTGCTGACGAACAGGGAACTCACAGGGGAGTTGCTTACTAGGAACTGCCTGGCCCTGGGAGGGGCAATGCTTCTGGGTCAAGACCCCAGGATCTCAAAGTGTCAGAAATACAGAAAATATTCCTTCCTTCACATCCCCGATAGCGCTTCTCTGATTCTCCATCAAATGCCTGAATGTTTCTAAACTTTGCACGAATTATATCATGAGTATATGATGTGTGTGCATGCATGTGTGTGAAGAGAGAGAAATTTTCCAAAACACATTCAAGAAGGGTAACAAAAGGCAAAAACAGACAGAATTTGAGGTAAACAATATTCAACAGAAGATAGTTTTCTGAAATTAAGGATTGATGTGATTCTTAGCGTGAAAGTGCCTCTTCAAGAAACAAGCAGCATGAACAAGCGTAAACCTATCCCCTCCACCCTACAGTCAACCACAGGGTGCCAGGGACAGGGAGAAAGACTGGAAAGGCCATCTGCAGGAAACTGACTAACCACGAAGGGGTGACCATTGACTGGGTGGTAAACAGACTTCCCAACCGTAAGCGGCATGATAGTATATACAGAGGCCCAAAATAAAATGCAAAGCCAACTTGGAATTCTATGGCCAATTAAGCTTTTTGGATGTAAAAAGTTTGCTACGCACACATCATAAAAAAACAAAAATCTGTGACAAGAAACAACTCAAAATACACACATCAATGAACCCAAAGGGAAACAGAGAAAAGAAAGACAACAATTGATAGACTATGTTTTATTTATCATGGACAGTTAAAAAAAAAATCTATTTTCCCTCAATTACGAGGATTGAACTAGGACAAAGATAAAAGGGTGTTCCCTAAAGAGTTAAAGCGTATTGGGTCTTACCTTAAGACCTTAAGAAAAGGAAACAAACGACCGGGCACAGTGGCTCACACCTATAATCCCAGCACTTTGGGAGGCCCAGGCAGGCGGATCACAAGGTCAAGAGATCGAGACCATCCTGGCCAATATGGCAAAACTCTGTCTCTACTAAAAATACAAAAATTAGCTGGATGCGGTGGTGCACGCCTGTAGTCAGTCCCAGCTACTCGGGAGGCTGAGGCAGGAGAATCGCTGGAACCCGGGAGACGGAGGTTGCAGTGAGCCGAGATTACACCACTGCACTCCAGCCTGGCAACAGAGCGAGACTCCATCTCAAAAAAAAAAGAAAAAGGGAATAAACACATAAAATACCTTTAATAAAATTATAGAAATGCATATATCATACCTAATTTAGAGATTATACATACATAATCATGTATATGATTAAAAATCTAAGAGTACAAACACACTTTGTTGTTGCTTTTATAAAACCTGAGATCCCAGCAAACTGTTCTTCAACTTAACTTTTCCCCTTGATTCATGTTATCATCTCTCCAGCTCCATGTTCCGGTGCTTACACACCAGCCCCTTGTCAAAGAACAGGTGATTCTCTTCCAGTATTCGCTACTGCAAACCATGCTTTAGAGAAAGCCCTTGTATGCATCGTTTGTACATTTTAGAGACACAGATTCCAACCACATTCACAGCGAGGTTTGCTCAAGGAAAATCAAATAGCTGGTGAGCATATCCACATAAAACTCAGAAGGTTCTACATAGGAATTCAGACTGCCACCTGCCCTGGGAAAGCTGGGATGTGCTCAGCAGCGCTGCAGCCCTGGCGTTCCCTGAGCGCCACCAGCAGCGGGCTGACAGCAGCTAGCTGGACCTGCACACTCTGGTCTGCCTCAAGCCGTTTCTTCACTGACTTCTCACCAGCCAGACCCAGCAGGCATCTAAGTGTGCCAATGCCTTGAGGTTCATTACATTCATAACTTTTTTTTTTTTAATTTATTTAAGTTTTTTTTTTTCTTTTTTGAGACAGAGTCTCACTTTGTTGGCCAGGCTAGAGTACAGTGACGGGATCTCAGCTCACTGCAACCTCCCACCTCCCAGGTTCAAGCAATTCTCGTGCCTGAGCAACTCGAGTAGCTGGGATTACAGGTGCAAACCACCACGCCTGGCTAATTTTTATATTTTTAGTAGAGACAGAGTTGTGCCATGTTGGCCAGGGTGGTCTCAAACTCCTGACCTCAGATGATCCTGTCTCAGCCTCCCAAAGTGCTGGGATTACAGGTGTAAGCCACTGTGCTCAGCCCTTTTAAAACTTTTATAGATTCCCGAGATACACATCCAGGTTTGTTGCACGAATGTATTGCACAAGGATGAGGTTTGGCCTTCCAGTATGCCTGGCTATCACCCAGGTAGTGAATGTTGCACCCAGTAGGTGATTTTCAGCCCTCACCTCTCCCACCCCGGCTTTTGGAGTCTCCAGAGTCTCTTACTCCTTCTGTGTGTCCGTGTGTACTCATTGATTTGTTCCTGCAGATAAGTGAGAACATGCAGTGTTTGATTTTCTGTTTCTGAGTTACTTCACTTGGGATTTTGAGTATTTTCAAGCCTGGTCTTTGGAAGTCATTACCATAAAACTGTATGATAACATCTCTCTCTCTCTCTCTCTCTCTCTCTCTCTCTCTCTCTCTCTCTCTTCTCTTTGGGAACGAGTTCTCCAACTTGTTGGTCTTTGTGAATGTCCTCATTCCAGAGTGACTGTGTTCCTTCCTGCCCGTGTCCTGTGGAAGTGGACGGCCCCACATTTTTCCTTCAGGACCAAGAGAACTACTTCACTTTTTTTGCAATCACTGAGCACTTTTTTAACCTTTTTTTTGATGGGGAGTCAAACTGTTTAATTATTTGACTAGGTCATACATTCACTTAGTTAAAATTTATTAGACCAAATTACTGTTAAAAGTTATTCACATAACTTTCTTTCCACTATTCTTTCTACCATTCATCTAAGTCCTCCTGCCCCACAGCAAGTAAATGCATAGGTGCTAGATTCTGGTGTATCCTTCCAGAGATTTCTTTTTTTTTAAATGATTTTTGGATTTTTTATTTTTTTTTATATCAATAGCTTTAGGGGTACAAGTGGTTTTGGTCCCATGGATGAATTGTATAGTGGTGAAGCCTGAGATTTTAGTGCACCCATCACCTGAGTTGTGTACATTGTACCCAATAGGTAGTTTTTATCCCTCACCCCTCCCACCCGTCCCCTTCTCCATTATGCAATTCCACAGCCCTTTGCGTACCTATGGCTTAGCTCCCACTTACAAGTGAGAACATACAGTATTGGGTTTTCCATTTTTAAGTTACTTCACTCAGAATAATGGCCTCCAGCTCCACGTGAGTTGCTGCAAACGACATTACTTTGTTCTTTCTTAAGGCTCAGTAGTATTCCATGGTGTATATGTACCATGCTATTGTTTTTTTTAATCCACTCATTACTCTACAGGCACTTAAGTTGCTTTTGTATCTTTGCGATTATGAATTGGGTTGCAATAAACATATACGTGCATGTGTCATTTTGATATAATGACTTATTTTGGGGGGGAGTAGATACCTGGCAGTGGGATTGCCGGATCAAATGGTAGATCTGCTTTCAGTTATTTAAGACACCTCCATACTGTTTTTCATAGAGGTTGAACTAATTTACATTCCCCCCAGCAGTGTATAAGCATGTCCTTTTTACCACATCCACTCCAACACTTACTGTTTTTCGACTTTTTAATAATGACCATTCTTGCAGGAGTAAGGCAGTGTCTCATTGTGGTCTTAATTTGCATTTTCCTGATGATTAGTGATGTTGAGCATTTTTTCATGTTTGTTGGTCATTTGTACAACTTCGTTTGAGAAACATCTGTTCATGTCATTTTTCCACTTTTTGATGGAATTCTTTGTTTTTTTCTTGCTGATTCATTTGAACTCCTTGTAGATTCTAGATATTAGCCTCTCAGGGAATTTTTAATACTCATATATACAAAAGCAAGGTACAGTCTTTCCCCTACCTTTAATTCAAATGGCAGCATGTTCTATTACTTTCATGTTTACTTAAAATTGACATATTGAAGAACTTCTTATATGGTTACATGGAGGGTTCTCTCAGGGGTTTTCATATAGCCCTAGAGGATTCCATTGCATGGATGTTCAAGTTTATTCAACCCAATCCCACTGGCAAACTCTTCGGTTGTTTCCAGGTGTTTGCTATTACAAACATTGCTACAGTAAATGACCCTGAACGCACTGACCAGTCTAGACATCTCATCAACCAGCAGACCCTCCTGCACAATCTAAACAAGCACAAACTCCCTGTCCCTGTACAACAAATAGACTCCATCTTCTCTGTTGAGCATCTGCTTCTCCCCATTCACTGAAACAACACCACAAAATACCTAAATGCTTGAAGTCTAAGCAACATGCAGACCTATCAAGTCTTATGCTATCCGATGAGTCCTGCAGATTAAAGAAAGAAAGATGATTTTCTCTCTATCTCTCCCAGTGCAGTGTTATAAAATGTGAGTCTGGGAGAGCATGGCAAATTAGATGATGGGTTTTTTCAATGTTGATTGTCCTTTGAATTATTAGCAGCATGAATATAGCACAATATGCACATAATTAGCAAGCTTTCCGAATTTATTATATATGCTTATTCTTGTTCCTTTTAATTACCCAGCAGTCTAGTTGAAAGTAGTATGGTTATTCAAATGATGGTTAAATGTGTCAGATGGTGAGGAAATGCACTAACCTGCCAGAGTGAAGAGAAGCAAAGTCCAGAAATGCCATGAGATGGTTTTCATTCTATTAAATGCATAAAAGTTTCTTAATGTATTATTCATGCTATAACCATGGCACAAACAAAACATGATTTCTTGGGTATTTTAATACAGCCTGCTAATGTTATGCAATAAAGTATATTTTAATATTTAATATAATCTGTGAATTTCAAACTTGTTTCAGGAAAGATCTTGCAGTTTTAAACTAAATTAAATACAGTAGGTGACACATGAGGTCCCAAGATCATCCCTAAAGGCCGGTTGGGTCTGTTCAGAGTGACTAGAATTCAGAAGCTGGTTTTGGACCAGGTGTGGTGGCTCATGCCTGTAATCCTAGCACTGTGAGGGGCCAAGGCAGGTAGATTACCTGAGGTCAGGCGATCGAGACCAGCCTGACCAACATAATGAAACCATGTCTCTACTAAAATTACAAAATTAGCCAGGCGTGGTGGCTCATGCTTGTAATCCCAGCTACTCAGGAGACTGAGGCAGGAAAATTGCTTGAACTTGGGAGGTGGAAGTTGCAGTGAGCCAAGATCATGCTGTTTCACTCCAGCCTGGCCATCTCTAAAAAAGAAAAAAAAGCTAGGTCAGAAGCTGGTTTTGGTTTGGTGTTGAGATTGCTATAGAGTAGGGGGTAAAGTGGCTGTCAATTGCCATGTGAGAAGATGAGCTTTCTTAATCAGCTCACTTCTCAAGCAATGGCCATATTACCCCCATCCACATCAATCTCAACTCCAAAACCAGCTTGTGACCTACGTTTTTTTTTTTTTTTTTTTCTTGAGACGCTGAGGCTGGAGTGCAACGACATGATGATCTTGGCTCACTGCAACTTCCACCTCCCAAGTCCTGAGTAGCTGGGATTACAGGCATGAGCCACCACGCCTGCCAGGGTAATGAAAGAATACTTGAACCAAAAGGGATCTCAGAGAGGAACTTGCCTAATCTTGGCCTGGAGGATGAAGAAGGGAAGACGCTTGCCCAAGGTCACATGATCGTTTACTTGCAGAACCCCTAAATCACACCTAGGTAGACATATCTAAGAGCAAAGTACAAAACAAAGAAGGTGCACATCTGAGCACACCTGGGTTGCTAAGACCCAGGCTGGGGACCACCACGGCCGCCTTCGCTCCATTCTGGCTTGAGCTGGTCCTACTTTACCGGTTACTTTCCCCAGGAAAGAACCCACAGGCGGCCAAGAAGCTCATTCTGAATCTCTCAGGGACCAGCTGCTTTCTGTGGAAGCCAATAGGAATAATTTAGAAAAGTACCAACTATTACTCATCAGCTCTAGGAATGGGAGGTCAATGGGAGGTTTAAGTTGTGAGTTAAACCTCCATTTAAGTCAAAGTTTACAACTTAGCCCAAGGCACAAGAAGAATGTTCTCCCCTAAAGACTACAGCTTGTATATCAACCAAAAACATATTTTAGGATGGAAAACCACTTCACATATGTAGCTGTGCACACATTTCTACACATCAATCAACAAAAGCTATGCATTCGTCCTGAATAATCACAAATAATTAAAAATATAGATTTTTCTCTGCATCTTCTGAGGCTGGAGCAGTGAAGATCTTCTGCAAAGTTAATCACCCATGTTAACCGTTATGACTGTTTTTGAACGCATCAATCCCATTTCAGGCCCCTCCACAGGAGGGCAAGCTTCACGTAAACTCCTACATCTTTTCAGTTTGCCTACAAACTGACACAATTTTGCAAATATTATTTTTATTGTTTGAATTAAGAAAACACTGGGTTTTCTTTAATAAGAAACATAGAGTTGTGTTATAATATTAAATATGCTTTTACAAACTTATTCTTCGAGCATTTCTGTGCCACTTAATTTCAGAAGAAAGGGACATTCCCAGATGTGTTCAGTGGTAAACCAGCTTCCAAATAGTGAAGTGAAATAACCTGAAATTAGGAAAGTTAAAAATGTAAAGTTTTAAGTTAAAAACATTAATAAAGACACCATTGAGAAAGTGAAAAGACAACCCACAGAATGGGAAAAAATATTTGCAAATCATGTATCTGATAGAGGACTCATAACCAGAATATATAAAGAATTCCTACAAGTCAATAACATTAATAAAATCACAAGCAATCCAATTTAAAAATGGAAGAAATATTTGTATAGATATTTCTTCAAAGAAGTTAAATGATAAACACATAGAAAGGTGCTCTATATAATTCTTCTTCAGGGAAATAAAAAACAAAACTACAATAAGAATCCATTTGTAACCACTAGGATGGCTAAAATTAAAAAGACAGATCATAGCAAGTGTTGGTGAGGATGTGAGGAAGGGAGAACCCTCATACTCTGGCAGTAGAAATGAAAAATGGTATATGGGCCTGGCGCAGTGGCTCAAGCCTGTAATCCCAGCACTTTGGGAGGCCAAGGCAGGCAGATCTCAAGGTCAAGAGATCGAGACCATCCTGGCCAACATGGTGAAGCCCCGTCTCTACTAAAAGTACAAAAAATTAGCCAGGCTTGGTGGTGCATGCCTGTAGTTCCAGCTACTCGGGAGTCTGAGGCAGGAGAATTGCTTGAAACTGGAAAACGGAAGTTGTAGTGAGCCGGGATCGCGCCACTGCACTCCAGCCTGGCGATAAAGCGAGACTCTGTCTCAAAAAAAAAAAAAAGAAAGAAAGAAAATGGTATAGCCACTTTGGAAAACAGTTAGAAGACCCTCAAAAAGTTAAACATTGATTTATCTTTAAATAAATATAGAGTTCCTCAAAAAGGGGATTGACATGACTTAGCAATTCCACTCTGAGGTACATACCCAAGAGAATTAACAACACGCATCCACACAAAGACATGTACGCGATATTCACAGCAGCATCTGTAGTCACCAAAAAGTAGAAAGAGCTCAAATGCCCTTGAACTGATGAAAGGATGAACATGCTATGGTACATCCGTGCAATAGATTCAGCCATAGAAAGGAACAAAGCACGAATATGTATTACAACATAAATGAACTTCAAAAGCATTAAGTTAAGTGAAAGAAGGAAGGCACTATAGGCCACACAGTTTATGATGCAATGTGCAGGAAGTGTCCAGAATAGGCAAATCTATAGAGACAGAAAGCAGATGAGTAGGGGAGGAGAGAATGATTGCTAATGGATATGGTGTTTCTTTTGGGAGTGATTACATGTTCTGGAATTAAATAGTGGTAAGAGTGGTGCAATCTTGGGATTATACTAAAAACCACTGAACTGTACACTTCGTAAGAGTGACTTTTGTGGTATATGAATTATAACTCAACAACAACAACAAAATTACCTTCAAAAGAAGGGGAAGAAGAAAAAGGAGAAAAAGAAGAAAAAGAAGAGTGAGGGAGAGGGGAAGGAAGAAAAAGAAGAGAAAAGGAAGCAAAAACAACGCTCCTGTTAGTTTGAATTTCAGAGGGAGGTGTTGACGCTAGCATGTTCCAGTGGGTCTTACAGAGCTGCAGCCTGAGGCTTCCTGCCCACACACCACAAAAGCCAGCTTCTGCTGTAGAAGAAGGGTCAGGAGCTGCCCACTGGATCTCTGCATGGTCCTACAATGCTGGGTGACC
Organism: Plecturocebus donacophilus; assembly: GCA_004027715.1. NCBI lineage: Eukaryota > Metazoa > Chordata > Mammalia > Primates > Pitheciidae > Plecturocebus > Plecturocebus donacophilus. The sequence goes on from PVKP010004001.1 coordinate 30,976, forward strand.
AGTGCTTCTCTGACCACCCACTCCGGGCAGGACCACTCCACTAGGGGACACCGGATGCCACCAGGACAGTGTGGCAACGCTCCAGCCCCTCTCTACACCCTGCCTGGATCAACAGGCTTTCTGCCAGGGGACTTTGCCCATCTCTTGTCTTCCCTTTTGTTTGCCCAAACTGTACTTCCTCCGGCAAGCCTTATTACCCCCATCTAACTTGTATTCACTTCAAAATTCCATGTTTTCCAAGGTGCACTCCTGTAAGTACTCCTCAGAAAGGGGACCCCATGTCAGACTACAAGATAAAACGCCCAGGAAAATCTGATTTATCGGATAGACAACTGTGAGTATGAGTATGTTTATTTCCTGGAGAACTTAGAGACTCTAGATAACCTTGCAGAGTGCACTATGAATTCCTGTGAAAGGTTGTGGCTGGCAGCATTCTCTCGATTTACTGGACCATAAAGCTAGAGTTCTTGGATTAAGCAAATAAAAACACAAATACCATTTTGAATTTCAGATAAACAATATTTTATGTAAGTACACTCCAAATATTGCATGGATATACTTGTACTTCAAGACTGGTTTATCTGAAATGGAAATTTCACTGGGTGTCTTGAATTTTAACTGGTAACCCTACTGAGGGGGCTATCAATCACATTGACCCTGGGCATCATTTTGATAAGTCCACGGTAGATCAGGAAACTGAATTTGTAAGAAGGGCCTCAAATAGGTGGATATGATTGGTCTAAGGGTCATGAAATGGAAGAGCAGTGTGTGTGTGTGTGTGTGTGTGTGAGAATTGGGGGTGGGGATGGCTGTTGTTTGGGGTGAAAGGCTTCCCAGAAATCCAGAGCTCTGATCTGTATCTTCTGGCTACTTTAAAATTATTGAAACCTCAGGTTCCTTTTTCAGTGCCTTATTCCACACAGACTCGTCTGTTAGGAGGCTGTTTGACAGTGCTTAACTGCGACTCACATTGTACATGCTCATAACAAAAAGACAAGTCCCCATCTACCATGCTGTAACTTAGAAATGTGCAAGTTATACAACATCTGGAATCTACCCAAGAGGAAAAAAAATGCCATCTACAAATCTAGCATGCTGGAGGCAGAAAGCATGTGCTCAGAATCATTAAAATCACATTTCGTTTTGCCACAATGCAGCTCCGTCCCTGGCTGATGGCCAGATAAGCTTGCTGGCAGAGATCTGCTTTTGCTGAGCAAAGGGGCCACACACCTCTCGGTTAATATGTGCCTGAGGTTTAATACCTAATCACCATCCTCAGATTGCCTCTCAACACTCATTACCAGCACTCAGCAGCTGATGCCAAGGTGATGGGCTTTAAGATGAGGACAAAAGAGTAGTCACTTTTGTTTTCAAGTGTGGGTCTCCTCGGAACATCATCGTTCAGCGAGATTTGGGAGACAGCATTTCCACTTTCTACTGAAGCATCCTGTAAGAACCAGAAAATCACGACACAGTTAAAGATAAACTAAACTGGCCCTATCTGAGCAAGAGGGGCTCAGTCTGCCTGGTCTCTGTTTTACACCCACGATGAGTTTAGCTGGTTGTTCATCTCTAGCACCCAGGCCTGAAACTCGCCTCTTGACAAGCACCCTGCAAGCCACAGTGATGCAGAATCTCAGAAGTGATGGACTCCCTTGGAGAATCGCAGGGGCCATCCTGGGCTCCAGGGTTGTCCCAGGACTCCTTGGATGGATGTCGTCCCTTCTGGTCCCCTCTAAAGACCTCTTCATCTCGATAATGGCGATTGTGGGGAAACCAGGCGGGAAGGTTTCCCCTGTCTGTCTACCAGATCAGCTGCTTCCCAGAAGGCAGGTAGAAAGGGAAGGAGGGAGGAGAAAGGGAGGAGCTATGGAGAAAGGAAAGAGAGGGAGGGCAGGGAGAAGGCAGGACAGAGAGCTGTCAGGGAAAGCAGGGAAACAGTGAAGACGGGAAGACCGGCTGTACCGTATTACGTAAGTGATCATTTAAAGTCATTATCAACTTACTGTGAATTCCAGATGGAATTTCTGGAAGCTACAGTCTTATTTCCTGTCAGGAATTCATTCATGTAACAAATGTTCTATGGGCCAAGGCACTGTGCTCTGGGATGCAGATACACCCCTGAATGTAGCCATTTGCATTCTAATAAGGCAAAGCAAACAATAGGCAACCCACAGATAAGACAATTTCAGACAACCGCCATGCTGGAAGGAAATAGTGCGGTCCTGGGATAGAGAGCCAGGAGCAGGAAGAGATGTTAGACAGCGAGCAATGGACAGAGAGGGGATTTGAGGAGGGGCCTCGAGGGGAGAGCAGGGTGAGAGAAGGAGTGCCCTGCGTGGACTGGGAGCCGACTGGCTTGGCGGGCAGAGCGGTGCCACAGATGTGGCTGTGAGTGCTGAGGGCAGGAGCCTGAGGGTGTGCGGCCTTGTAGGTGCTGATAAGGAGTTTGGATTGCATTAATTCAGGGCCATATGAAAAATGCCTCTGTGATCAGACAAATGGTTAACTTCTCTTGACAGGAAAACATCGGCTGTGACGTGGGTTGTACAATGAGGCTTCCCACCCAGGATCTGTTTCTGAATGGCTGTTGTGGAGTGGAGAGCAGAGGCTCTGCATGGCCCCAACGTATGTCCCGCCTCCAAGCTTCGACATTAAGAAACATGCCCTCGTGGAGGAGGGAAGGCCGGTCTAAGGTGTGTGCTACAGGAGAGGAAATTCACACCTTCAGTTGCATAGGTGACAGCTTCCAAAGGACATTGGGGGTCTGACTGGCTGTCCCGCAAGGCCTCTGAGATGGGAAAAAGGGAGCCCCTTTCCATTGGAGTCACCATGATTGAACCAAATTCTGATCCTCAGCTCAGGGACCCTTGTTCCTGGTGAAATCCTTCAGCTATACGGCACCAGACCCCAAATATGTGTCTCTCCCAGGGCCCACCCTGGAGACTGATAAAAACCAGAATACTCACCCAGCACGGCGGCTCATGCCTGTCGCCCCAGCACTCTGGCAGCTCAAGGGAGGAGGACGACTTGAGCCCAAAAGTTGGAGACCAGCCTGGAGAACATAGGGAGGCCCCGTTTCTATGAAAAGTTTTAAAAATGGGCCGGGCATGGTGACATGCAGCTGGAGTCCCATCTACTTGAGAGGGTGAAGGCAGGAGGATTGCTTGCCTCTCAATCCGGAGGCTGAGGCTGCAGTAAGCTATTATTGCATTGCTGCACTCCAGCCTGAGTGACAGCATGAGACCCTGTCTCTAAAACAACAACAACGACGACAAAACACAAAAATAAACAAATACCCTTGTCCAATGTCCAGGACAACAGCAGCTGCTCCAGGGATAGCTGGGAAGCCATGTGGAGCAGTGGGGCTGATGGGCAGGCCAAGGCGCTGCAGTCTCACATTCTAGTCAGTCCCAAATGAGCAAGAGCCTGCTCTCAAGGGGAGTTCGTGTCTCAGGGGATGTACGGTGTCTCTACCCAGGAGCAGTACTTAGCAAATGCCTGCACATCTGTGTCACCCACTTCCTCTTCTGTCAGTATTACAAGCACTGTCTCCTCCAAGAAAATATGTTCTGATGGAGGAAACACTGATGTGGAGTCAGTGGCCTGGGACTGCCTGGAAGCTTCACTGAGTACTGGCTGCATCACCTCAGACAAACCATTCACCCCCTCTGAGTCTCATTTTCCACAACCATACATTGGGTCTAGCAATGCACACCTCCCAGGACTAGATAAAAAGATTAGAGTTGATGCAGACCTGATATTTGCTAAGGAACTGTGATGTTCTGATTCGATGTGGTGGCCAGATCTGGAGACCCTGGGACCACCTAGCCATGGTTGCTCTAGGGTGTGAGAGATGAAATCCAGAGAAGTAGAAGAAGATTCTGAGATGTGTTGGCTTCAGCAGGGAATCGGATTGCCATGGGAATCTCCAGAGACCAGACAAAAGGAGTTTCACTGCTTTAAAGGCATCAGATGGGCAGATGCACAGCCACTTTTCTGGTAGGATTTATGACTCCAGCAGGCCCCCGGCTCCAACAGACAGCTCATTCTGGGGGAAATTAGGTGTCAAATGCAGTGTTCTGGAATTCTTAGGGTGCCCATTGGCGGAGTTTTACAGCCATTCTGGCTCTAGGCCTTCATCAACTTGTCAAAACACTGCCTGTCCTCTGCACCTCCTGACCAGGCAAGCACCAGGCAATAGCAATGAGTAATGCAGCTCTTAACACCTCGGCCTAAAAAGATGAGACACCTCAGACTCTGGTTCTTCTGGAGTTTGGGGCCGTAATATGACAGTGAAGTCATTTGCTCCTTGTCACACGGGGAGGACTTTATGGCTTTTCAGGCTAGCAAAAGACTTTCCCCGGGTGGGTTGAGCTTTCTGGAGTTGAGACATCTGACATCACATCCCAGATGAGAGAGAAAATATATGAGCAGGTCCATTCCACTGGCCACTTCCCCCACAAAAGTGGGGGTAAGGAAGGCAGGGGATGGTTAGCAAGGCTCTGCAGAGAGCCTCTGCAGACAGGCAGCCGGCAGACCCCAGCCTGGTCCCACGGGTTATCACTGAAGGTACTAAATACACAGCCACTGGATCCCTGTCCTAGTTAGGGTGTCTCTCAAAGCAGACCCTGAACAAAGACTTTGGTGCAAGTAGTTGATTTAGGAGGTGACCCCAGGGAATAGGAGCAAGGGAGCAGGAGGAAGCCAGTGACAGGGTGCAGCCCTGTGGGAAACGGGGGCCCAATCTGCGTGGCCAATTCAGTGTTGTGGAACTCTTCAGGCACCTGGAGAACCAGGGAGCATGGAACTCAGAACTGCCCCTCTGAAGGACTGGAGGTTGGGTGTTTATCTCCACAGCATCCCCTGTTGGTAAAGCGTTTGTCCCTGAGTGTGTTAACCCTTCTGCTGTTCTGGGCTGTGCCTGTACATGGCTGATTATACTCCCACAGCTCAAAGAAAGCACTGAATCAAAAAAGCAGAGGTTACAGCTGCCCGCCAGAGGTGAGAAGCTACCTACCCCACTGGCAGTGTGGCCAGAGTAGCAGCTCAGAGGTAGTGCTGCACTCACATTCATACCCACTTTTAATGACATGCAAGCTAAGGGGTGGGTTATGCAGACATTTCTAAGAAAAGGGTGGTAACTCCCAAGCATTGCCATGGCAATAGTAACTGACATGCACACTGGTAGGTGTGTCTTATGGGAAGCTGCTTCTGCCCTGTGCCTGTTTTGCCTAGTCCTCAATTTGGCCTGATGTCTGAGCCTTGCCTCCAAAGTCAACTCCCGCCTGGCAATGGGCCTGGCATTGCTCACCACAGTGTGATGTCACGAGAGCCCGGGACATAGCACAGAGCACAAGAGCCGCTGCAGCAGCACCTGTGCCCAGCCGTGTGCTAAACACCAAATGAGAGCAGAGGTCATAGAGAAAACACTGCCCTGCCTCAGTGACTCCTAGGAAACTTTGGAACAGATGGTGACCCTCGGAGCCCCAGCTCAGCAGCCTAAGTTATAATTGAGTTACAAGAAGAAAAGATGCGGTTATTTAAAACAGAAATCGACTGCAACGGCTGCAGCACTGTCAGGCAGAGGCCAAGTTCTTAGGGGTAGGTGGCCTTTTTGTTTAGAAAAATACTTCAAAGAATCTCTTTGTGCGTGTGAAAATATAGGCCCCAGGGCACAGTGGGAAGGAGAAAGAGAGAGCACTCTGCTCCTTAGTGATTGGAGTTTTTTGTCTTGTTTGTTTGAAGGGGCCTTGTGATGGGAAGAAGAGAATTGATGGAGCTTGGGACACAAAGGTCAACTGGCAGGAGTGGGTTGGACCTTGAAAGGAAGGCAGCCAGGAGATACTCCCTGCAGAGGGATGGTCAGAGGGCACAGGGCAGAGATCACTCACAAAACAGCTACATCAGGTCCGTGCATTCTGTGATATGCTGATATTAACTATCTGGTGTCCCTGACCCTTCAGTGTGAAACAGCTCAGCCTCTCGTTAGTTATGCTTTGGGGAACAAAGAAAGGAACATTGTGAGTGATTTAAGATAGAAGACAGCAACCATGGGAAAGAGAGTGGGGGACAAGAACTCAGCAGGGCTGATGCAGGTAGGTAAGCCCCAAAACTGGGGCTTAGCCCAGGAGGGTTCTTGGCTTCACCCAGGAAAGAATTCAAGGATGGGCTGGTGGTATTAGACAAGTTTTATGGAAGCTACAGTGCACGGCAGCAGCAGAGGGGCTGCTCCTTGCAGAGCAGGGCTGCCCCACAGGCAGTGTGCCCAGAGTAGCAGCTCACAGGCAGGGCACACTCATACTTATACCACTTTTAATGACATGCAAATTAAGGGGTGGGTTATGCAGAAATTTCTAAGAAAAGGGCAGTAATTCCCAGGTGTGGCCATGGCAGTGGTAACTGACATGGCACACGGGCGGATGTGTCTTATCAGAAGCTGCTTCTGCCCTATGCCGTTTTAGCTAGTCCACAGTTTGTTCTGGTGTTTGAGCCCAGCCTCCAACGTCAAGTCCTGCCACCTGTCTCAGGGCTAAGTATCCAGGGATGTATGTTCCCTTAGGAATCCTCAGAGAAGGTGGGAAGATGCCAGACATCTCACAGCATGAAGAATAGGGGCTGGAGTCTGCATATTTGAAGATGGAGCAAACTGTGATCCCCATAAGTCTGATTCAGATCCACTTGGCACCCAGTTACTACTACTAGAAATGCAGCTGAGCCATGCCCCATGCCAGACAAGGAAGCGCAGGGATGGCAAATGTGGCCTCTGTCCTCGGATTATGCTGATGTCCTAGGGTGTTCCAGTCGTCAGCAACCAACCTGGCCAAGCAGTGCCTGAGGGGCCAGGAGGGAGGCTTCATAAACTGAGCAGACACATCCCAGAAAATTCCCAGGAGAAGGGGCATCAGAACACCAGCTCAAATGATGAGAAAAAATATCAGTAGGTGGAAAGCAAGAGAAAAGAAACTGTGTGGGCAAAGCAAAGAGAAGATCTTCTGGAGGGAGAGGCCCTTGTGGAGTCTTCCCTGGGCCACCAGTGACACACAGGTGTCACCTTCTGTATCCATCAGGGGTCTTGGGGAAACTGAAGCACACCCAGAGTCATTGAGGAGAGCTTAGTGAAGGTACTGCTCACATGGGATAGAGAGGGCTAGAGGGATGCGGGAAAATACTCAAGGCCACTACTGCCTGAGCCCATGTAGGATGGCACTGCTGTGGAAGAGGCCACCAGAAGAAGCTGGAGATTTCAGAGAGGAGCCCAACCTCTGCCACTTTTAGCCTGGCAGGGAGGGAGCAGGGCAGATGAATATCTCAATCTCTTTCTCCCATCCCACCAGTCCTGCCCCCATTGACAAACCAAGCTGGAAGCAGAGGTCATGAGGTCATGGGAGCCTGGTCGGTGCAGCCCTGCAGACCTAGACCCACCTAGCATGGGTGTGGAGAGGCTTCCAGAGAGCATCCTGTGTACTTGCTGACAAATCGGCCACCTGTCGCCTTCAAGCTGTCCAATGTGAGCTGGTCGCATGTGCTAAAGCTCAGCCCTGCTTTTAGAGAGCTGATCAGCAGAGTCGTAGATTCAGGAAAGAATGTGTGGTCCACAGTATGCCATTGTACCTTCCCTTTGCCTGATACCTGCAGGAGTCTGTGTTACTCAGGAGGACTCAGGAATCTGGAGATTGTGTTCTTAGATGGAAAACTGGAACTAGGAAGAGAAAATCAGTGTGATGTGCACAGATCTCAGGTGGCCTTGCATTTTATAAGTCAATAGTAATATTTTCAAATCAATTGGATGTGATATTGGAAGCCAGCACAGCAGCCTCTCCAGCTAGGAGGCTGTGCTTGAGGACCTGGCATCGTCAGCAACCTGGGGGGGCCACATTGCACCCAGAACAAGTGCAAGGCTCACCTTTGGTCAGGGTCTCCCAGACACTGCCTCTGAGGTGGTGATCCATGGGCAGGTGATTTATCAAGGCAGGAGAACCCAGTAGGGAAAAGAGGGCAGGGGAAGGGAAGATGCCCTGCACGGTGCTATTTCAGGTAGATCTTCAGCCTCAGCCAGACCCCGTGGGGAGGTCTGGAACATCAGCTGCATCTCCCAGTCTGCCCAGCCTTGAGTCAGAAGGGCTGGGCTTTCACAACCCTGCAGGAAGAAGGGCAAGCCACCAGGCACCCAAGACTCCTCTGTGCTTGCAGCTCAAGCCGCCAGTGGCCAAAGGGAAGTCCTCAGGAAGCCGTTGGTGCAGGCCACTTAGAGCAAAGCACGTGGCAGCTGGAGGACGAGGGCACAGAACCGGCAAGGGTGACCTACGGGGGCCTAGGCAGGGCCTTAACAGTGTCTGCCGAGACCCTCGCCCTGGTTGGCACTGCAGTCAAAGTCTGGTTTGCTCTATTTTGTTGGTCTGTGCAAAGGTGAGGAAAGTGCCACCCCGACTCTCGTCCTCCACGTCACTCACGAGGTATGGGATTTTGACAAAGACTGAACAGCAACGCTGGGCCTCAGCTTTCTCCTCCGTCCCATGAAAGCCTGCAATCTCTGCCTTATCTACCTTGTGGGAGGATACTGTGGATATCAAATGTCAGAGGACCTTGAAGGATGGAAAATACGTGTATGTAACTCAGGCTGTACCACTGCCAGGTGATGTTGATGTGAGGACGTCTTTGTCTGCAGGACAATCTGCTGCCATACGAAGCTTGTCCCAGAAAGTCATTGCACCCAACCCCACCACCCCCACCATCACTCAGAAGAGGTCAGCAAGAGCATTTTGTTATGACATAACCTTACTCAAGAAATCGCTCAAAGATATACATAGGAACCACTGAAACATTTGCTGAATTAAAAAGAATGACTCAGCAGAGCATTCATGGTAGAGTTGCTTCTTGAATTTCTAAAAACTGATGATGTCCACAAAGCCCAAAATATGTGAGAGCTCTACCAAAACCAGGTCAAAGTTTGCTTCTGTGCTTTGTATTTAAAAAGAGTAAGAAAATTTATAGTTTGAAAAATAAAATGCTAAGCCCCCCAACTGACTGAACAGACCCCTCTTGGCCAAGGGGACCCCAGAGTTGCCTGGATCATTGAGTTCTTGGCCATGATGGGATGAGGGGCACCAGATGCATCTCATTATTCCCTTTTCTCTCAACCACCACTAGGCTTTCTTTCCTAAGGGCTAAACACAAATTTGCCCTTCCAACACAGCCCACTGCTGCGATCAACCCACTGCCTGATGCTGCTCCTTGTTTTTGCCTGATAAGGGACCCACTGACCATGGAGTGGCCCTGCCCGGTCCATGTAAGACGGACAGTGAGGGTTTGGGTGTCCTCTGCTTCACCTTTTGACATCAGAGGGCCAAAGTTCCACTCTTGGGTCATGCTAACACCACCATTTTTGCTACAGGGGACCCATGAAGTGGGATGCACCTCACTTGTGCATGTGCATGAGTCATATTCATGACTCCTCCTCCAGCTGATTGAATATGTATATTTGACCATCCAACTCAGCACAAATTCCTGCTCCCTTTGCCCTTCCCTGGAAGTGTCTGTTTCTGGCTTCTGACCAGAGGCTACGCTTACCAGCCTGTCAGAATGGCCTCCGTGCAGAGTGCAACTTTTTATGAAAAAGCTCTTTCTGAAAAGAAAAAAAGGAAGAAAGGAAGGAAGGAAGGAAAAAAGGAAAGGAAAGGAAAGGAAATTTATAGTTTAACAAAGACAATTAGATGAAGTTAACCCTCTGGAGATCCCCATCCTGCAGGCTTTGGTGCTGATTGATCTCTTGCCCAGGACATGGTCACATGGAGACCAGTGGGTCAGTGACCTGAGGAAATCTCCTGAGTGATGGCAGAGTTCAGGGCCGCCTCTGAGAATGGCTGGTGCATAAAGACTACTCCGACCAAAGCTGAGCACTCAAAAGTGTGACTAATGAAGGAGATTTGCTGGTTCAGTGGTGAGAACCAGGGGTGTTTAGGCTCCGGCTGCCAACAGCCCACTAATGGCTGGGATCAGAAGGGCAGAAGGCCACCATTTTACTGATGGGACCAGTCAATCCCAGGATCTGGTGCAATCTGGAGTGGACGGTGCAGAGATGGGCAGGAGGTCCCCCCGATGCAACCCTTCTGCATGTTGAGAATGATATAAAAAGGGACTAACTGTGTTTCTATTTTGCTCTTCAGATGAGAGACCTGGTTGTATTAAACTGCAGATTTACTGTGGCCAGTCCTCAGATATTGCCTACTACTTAAAATGAATTGTTGCCAAAATGTTCAGAGAAAACCATAGATTAAGTGTATTGACTATGTTTCTTCTTTAAGTAATAGTTAAGGGCAGTAACAAGAATGGAGCAGCCCAGTAGATATTTTCCACTCATTATTAACCACAGCCCCTCAGCCGAGGGATGGACGACCCTCCCGGTGATGGAGAGCCGGCAGCACTCATTCTGTGGCGGGATCTGTTCCTGGGAGGGCCTGCAAGATATTTGATTTGAGAGATGGCTGGCTGCTGATGGATGAGGAGGGCCTGGAAGAAACACCGTGGCATGAACACCAGAACGATAGAAGAAAAATGTGCAATCATTTTGTAAGTTCCCCTCCTTCTCTCACTCCTGGTAGAACCAGAGAAGAGCAAGCTGAGAGTATGGAGATCATTCTACCTGCCTGTGGGCTCCTGGCCCATCCAGTTGCTAAAGCCATGGAGGAGATGGCAGAGAAACGTGGATGTGGGGGGAAAGAGGGGACTCCCTGTATCTGTCAGCTGCAGAGAAGAAGGCTCTGCTCCACACAGTCACTTGGGATCGAAGCTGATGGAGGCTTCACTGTCTCATAGCTACTTTATCTGGAAGCAGCTGCCTCCCCAGCAGAAGAGGGAGGAGGAAGGGCATCCAGTGTGTTTTCACCGGATCAGCCTGGAAGGACCCATACGACTCTGTTCACATTTCTCTGGCCAGAATTAGGAATGCAGCCTCCTCTAACTGCAAGGGAACTGGGAAGCAATGTGACCAGAACCAGTGGTCTGCACACGTTGCCTGCTTCCTTATCTCCCATCCAATCTTCAATTGTCCAGTCTAGGCTGCTCCCAGCAGTCACCCCAGCACAGCCTCCTGTTCCCAAAGCCAGTGGTCATTCTCACATTTCCCAATCTCTGACCAACACTAGCCCCAGCGACTGCCCCCGGCCTGGATCTAGCCTGGCCTCAGCCTCTACGATGCCTCATTCTGTGGAGTTTCCTTCCCTCTCTCTCTCTCTCTGCTCTGTGAATTTCTCCTCACCCAACCTCCTGTAAGTGTCTTCTCAGGACAGGTCTTGACCCTATTGTTTTTTCTCTGTATACTCTCTTGCTAAATAATTATATCAGTTTCATAGCTCTAAATGCCATCTATTTGCTAATACATCTTAAACACAGATCACAGGACAGAGGTCTTTCCCTAGGAGACTCACACTTTCCTTCTCCACTGCTTGCTTAAGAGTCCACAGTGCATGATATAAGAGACTTGAGTCTTCCGCCCTTGAGTCAATCACGGCTCCTTGTCCAAATCCGAAATCTAGGAGTGGCACAGCCCTGACAGCTCCCTTTTGCTCAGCCCTGAATATAAACCATTCATACATCCTGTAGATTTAACCTCCAAAATACATCAGAGGAGGTCTTGAATCAACAAGCCTTGTGCCGTCTCCACTGCCACTCGCCAGGTGCCAATCCTGGTCCGGGCGGTACTCGGGGCTCCCCCACTCCCTCCTTGTCAAGTCTTTCTCCTAGCAGCACCAGGTTTGTCCGCAACATGCAAACCCAATCATGCTACTCCCTGCTTCAGTCCCTGAGCTGGTTTCTCACTCCTCGGGAATCAGGTCCAAGCTCCCCATCACGGCCTATGTGGCCACGCGCTCTGGCCTCAGGGGTATCAGTGCCTGCCAGTATCCGCTCCCACCTTTCCACCCTTGGAAAGCGCAAATGGTTTCCCTTTGGGAAGCTGCCCTACCCCGCCCTTGAACCCTGTGGTTTGGGTGCCTTGCCCCATGCCCCACCCCCACTCCCTTCCCACGGGCAGATGCACATCCCGTGACAGACCATTGCAGCAACTTAGCCCGCAAAGCAGAGGCTGCTCCTGGGAGGGCGCAGGAAGTGGAGGCACTGGCAGTGGCCGTCCAGGAGGGAGCTGTGGGTGCTCCTCATGCGGAGGAAAGGAAAAACTCTTGGCTCTTTCTTCCGTCTGTTGGCTCCTCACACCAACTGAGAGAAGAAAGAGCCAAGAGTTGGCAAGAGCCAGGTCCTGACACCAGCCTTGGCGTTCCAGGAGCCAGCACTACCTGGCAGTATCTTTGTGACGTGTGCCAACATCTTCCTCCCTTGTGCTGGCCTCAGACTGAGGTGGACAGGGCGCCAGGAGAATCCAGTGTGAGGCACTAGTTCTGGCCCTAAGAAAATCGCCCAGAGAGTGAGGCCTACGGAAGGCAGGCTGGAGCTGGGGCCAGACCACAGGCGTGCATCCAGGGCCTCCACTCCCTGGCTGGGGCTGGGGTGTAACAGGCTGCTCAGCCCACCCTATCCTCTGACCTTGAAACCACAGGCACAGACTAGAGTAGCAAGTCTTCTAGCCGCCGAGCTCCCCCAGCGACTGGCATAGTCAGGGCTGTCCTTCCATCCTCTAGCACAGTCTCCCTCCTCCCCACTGCCCCAAAAGTATGTCCTTTCTTCCACCCCTCTCCTCACGCTGGACCCTTAGCCTGAAGTGCTCTCCATTCCCTTTCCACCCCTTTCCAAGGATCTGCCATCACTCTAGGCCTGGCTGGAGTACCCCCTCCTCCAGGAAGCCTTCCCTGACTAGCGCAGCTTATGATTTGAGGCACCAGGTTACAGCAAACATCACCTGAAATTGCACAGTCCACACCAGGTTAGATTCTGCCCTCTTGCCAGAGCCAGTGACCTCAGCTAGCAGCCAGCACCAAAGAGAGGATTTAACGTTTTCAGGAGGAGCCATTGTGGTCATTCAGGGAGAAGCCTTTGAGAAGGCCTAGGACCATTCCCCAGACTTCTCCCATGAGATATGTACTAACACGGACAGAATGCCATGTGCTGGAGGCGAGCAGAGTGAGTGACGCAGGGAAGAGAAGAGAGGGCTCAGTCTCCAGAGCCAGGCAGGCCTGAGTTTGAATCCCGGCTCTGCTGCCCGCTGCCTGTGTGGGCGGTCAAGTAGCTTGATATCTCTGAGCCCAGTTTCTTCTCTGTGGAATGAGGACAATTGTGACGCTATCATAGGCTTCAGGGAGAAGTCATGGCTTGAACAGGGTGGGTGCTGCATAAATATCCCTGCTGACTACTGGGGGACAGTAGAGGGATGGTAGAGCAGCGTGGTTGGAAGAATGACTTAAGCATCTCTGAATCTGCTCCATGCACCCCTCAGTTTTTACATGGTAATCTCATTTAATCCTCATTGCAACTTTACAAAGTAGCAATGCCTATGATCTCCAGTGTACAGATAAGGAACATGAGCTTGAGGCTCAAGTGCAGATTCAAACTCCTGAAGGTGGCAGAGCCATTTTCAACCCCGAGCCTGCTCGTCCTCTACCTGGTGGCCCAGCGTGGCCACAGGGCCACCCTGCAATGGTGTGGTGCCTAAGAGCTCAGACTCTGCAGTCAGACTGCTGGGCCTCTGGCTCAGCTGTGAGATTGTTACTCTAATCCTCATCTCTGCGTGCCTCAGAGGTTCACATTTTCTATCTGTAAACTGAAGACAATAACACTATGTTTTGTTGAATTCAACATACCATCAGTTGTAAAATGTGATATCATTTTAAATGCCACTAAAACAGAAAAAAAGCACAACGTGGCGTATCTAATAGAAGTTCTCCACATAATGCCAGAACACGAAGCCGAGTCCCCTGTGTATGAGTAAATGAGAAATAAACCCACCATACAGACAAAGTGACAAGGACATTGGCATGTCTCAACCTGGGCGCCTGGTGAAGGGAGAAAATATTCTGGGAAAGTCTGAACCCCACACTGACCCTCAGGCAGGTTTGACGTCTGAGTTCACACTGCCCATTATGGTCCAAAAGACCTCAAGTAGAGAATTTTACTTTGACATCCTGTTGGCAGTGTCCTATAAAATTGAAGAAATAAACACAAATTCACTCTCTTAAAATTAGATCTCAGTTCCGGCCCACAGCAAGTCTAAGATGCTAAGGACTGTAAAACCCACCCCAGTAATTTCAGAAGTTTGCAAAGGTGGAAAACACATGTTATATGATCATTGAGATAGGGTAGCATCTAGCTATGAGCCACTGGAACCAAATACTCCCAGGTCTCAGCAGATTCACACAACAGACATTTATCTGTTTCTCAGGTCAAGTCTAAGAGTACCTGAATGGGGGTCAGAGAACCAGGCTCCATCCCTCCTGTGGCCCCACCGTCTTCAGCACACAGCTTCCATGGTCTCCAAGGAAGGGGAAAGTTGTAGGGTTGTGTGTGGGAGGTTTTCACAGGCCAGGCATAGGTGTGACATCTGTGACTTTTACCCACAGTGGGTGGGGTCGAACGCGGTCACACAGTCATGCCTAGGGGTGGTGGGAGCTGTGCTAGCCCTGTGCCTGGGAGGAAGCAGAAAGAGGCTTGGTGGATGGGCACACAAGCCCAGCCACCCCACCCCATGGGACCAGAGTGAAACTCTTAGAAAATAATTGTTAGCAGCGGTAGATTCAAATGAGGCCTGACACCATGCAGTGACTCAGTCAATGAGTGCTCCAGCTATGATTAATAATGAGAACGTCTTTCATTTGTCAAAGCGATGTATTTTTCTCCTGGTGTTTCCTAGTGACTTCCCATAATGGATTTCAAAGAGGGATTTGAATTTCAAAAAAGGTAATCTGTGTGCAGGAGGGCACGGGTAGTAGGAGGCTAAGATTCACATTCAGAAATATTACATTCTTCTCAACCAGTCATCCTCCCATCCGCTTTCCACAGGAAAGCTAAAAAGTGTGAGTTCTAGAATTAGTTGGTCTGGCTTTGAACCACAGCTCTGCAGTTTGCTAGCTCCATGACCTTGCGCTAAGCCCTTGGCTTCTCACTAAGCTTTGGTTTCTGCAGCGTGAACTAGTAATGAAACAACTGCCTCAGAAGCTGTTGTGACAGTGAACACAGATAATACAGGTAAAGCACACAGCACAGAGAGGGTGCACAGGGGCTCTCAGCGCATGGGACTGTTTTTCTTGCAGTTTTTATTAATGCCCTGGATGCCATTTTCTCTAAATCTCATGTCAGCACCCATGGGTTGGAGCCATGTAAAGTCCTGTGTGCTCCCCAAAGCCATCTCAGGTTTCAGAAACTCTACCTTCTGCGTGGACCGATCGGCTGAACAAATGCTAGAGGCTGGGTACATATGCAGCTCTCATTTGGACAGCCTCACCAACTGGTGGTCTGAACATTTATTTCCATTTTTAACAACCCTATTAATAGTTTTATCCTGTGAAGCAACTCAAAGCATTATAGAAACTCTTGTGTAAAACCTCACATCACTCCCAGTTCCCACGTCGGCTGAGCGGAGGCGTCGGTCATATCCATCCGGTTTCTTTTCTTAATGTCTAGCCAAGACCCAGAGATGAGCAGATGCCTCCGATTTATAACCACATGTAAAAGGCAGCTCTGTCCTCTCTGCAGTGTAAAACCCACAGCTTAATAGTTGGACAACCACACCTTTCCAATAGTGTCAGGAACGACTTCTGAACTCTGAAAGTTCAATGTTTAGTTTATGACTCCTTAAAACATTTTGCCCATCACTCCTGGGACAGGAGCCAGAAACATTGCCCCGGTAGAATCCAGCAGAGACGAAGAGCTGAGGGCTGGAGCTGACTCACAGCCAGCTTTCTGATGTGCACGGTCAGGGAGGAGGTGCTAGGGGCTCAGCCTTCTCTCATCCCCCACCCCAGCTGAGAACCTCTGAAGAGGCGAGCTGATGTCAGAAACTCAGAGAACAGCACACCCTGGCTCCTCCATTCCAGGTGTAAGTCAGCTCAGCCCATCTGCATACAAGCATTGGCTCTTTCAACATCCATTCACGCAAAGCTTCCCCAGAAACCACCCTCTTACCCTCAATCTCAGCGCCCTCTTCAGGATGGGGCTGATCCCACCTCTAGTTCTAGATCTAGGCTCAAACCACCGTCACCTTCCACCTCCGTGAGGACTGGTTAAGGAATGGACACAGAGTCACATCAGAGATAACCAATGCTAACCCCAGGACCTCGCTGAGCAGCCAGGAGAGAGGGGACCTTGCTATGTCCTGCTGGACAGGAGTGGGCTGCATCTGCCGTATCACCTCTGCTCTCCATCCAGGGCAGCAACTGAGAACAGCTCCCACACAGAGGAAAGGAAATCCAGAGGTGGAGGGAGAGAGAAAAGGAGAGACAAGGGCAGAGAAATTAACCTGATCCAGATCGCAATCCAGATGAGCCTGAGACCAGATAGACTTTGCAGTATGGGGACTGATAAATTCCCTTGGGGGCATTGGTTGAGTTTTCTATTCTGTAGCTGGGAAGGAGTCTTGTGTGATGCCCCCATAGACTGTTTGCTGACTGCAGTGGCTTTGCACCTTCAGCCATCCTGAACCCAAACCTATCCTAACCCCTACCCGTCTCTATACACACCACCCAAACCAGCTACGCTGTGAGCTTGGCATTGTGCAAAGTGTGAAGGATACAGAGCTCCCACCCCTCCACTTTAAGAGACCTCAGTATGGCGGTGCAGTGCTGAGCTGTGCACAGGGGTCCCGGAAGACTTCCTAGAGAAGGTGACACTGACTTTGAAGGACATATCAGAGTTTGGGAGGTGGGAGTGAGGAGAGGCACATAGGTGAACACAGCTCACCGAGAGCCCCTCTCCTCACTCCCATGGCCCTCTGGCCTGGTTTCTTCCCTGTTTTCTGAAGTCAACCTGGTCTCCCCAGATATCTTTTTCAAGTTTTCTAAAGTTAGCTGCAGTGTGGTATATTTCAGAGATGGGAAAAGTGGCCACATGCACAAATGACATCCAAGCTCCAGGCTCTCCCAGACTCCCCGGGTGCCAGGTCTGAGAGCTGGGCATTCAGGCCCCACGTGGGACTATGCCTCCTCTGCCTGTGTCATGGGTCTCTTCTTTTTTGCTAATTTCAGAAACCCAAAACATCATGAAGGAATAAACAGCCACGTGCCTGGCATCTATGATTAGCAAATGAAAATATGTTAATTGTGTTGCAATTCATTTTTTGTAAAAGGAAAAGAACCTTGCAGATTTCATTGAAGTGCCTCTCCCCCCAACTATTCTTATATTTTCATAAATATTTTAATTTTATTTTGGTGAAGAGACATATCTAGTCCCAATTTTATACAGACGGATGGATAGGTAGATTGAAATGACTCCTGACAAAGATAAATGGATTGATGTAATTACTGACAATATAGAGAATAAACAAACAAAGATGACAGATTAAAAGATAGATAGAAGATAAAGATGGATGACAGATAGGAGAGATAAACAGAAAGATGATAGATAACTAGATGAAAAGATAGATAGATCAGATAGAAGGGATAAACAGAAACATAGCTAGTTAGATAAAAATAGATAGATAGATACATAGATACAGATAGATAGATTAAATAGAATGATAATAGACTGATAAACATAAAGATAGATGATAGATAAGATTAATGGAAAGAGATAGATGGTAGGACAGAGAGATACAAAGATAGAGAGATAGATGAGTCATAGATTTAGATACACAACAGACACATTGCTTTGTGAGTCGTCATTTACATAAATGCTATCACAGCTTATTTGTCAACTTGCTTCTTCCGCCAGCATTCATTTTTCAGGATAGATCCCTGCTGCCATAACTGCTGCATGGTAGTCCACTAACTGACTATATGAGAATGTATAAGTCCAGTCTCATGCTCAAGGCTGTTCGGTGGTTTCTTATTCTTCACTACCACGAACAATGCTGCCAGCAACGCCCTTGTGCACATCTCCGAGAAATGCTCTGGGGCACGTGATTAAAACCTAGGTCTGGTCGCAGAGCTCGCTGGTCTTTGATTTTTATCTCAAGTTGCCGTAAAGAGACTGGTGACTGTGCCCTTTCACTCTTCTGCCAGCTGCGTGTGAGTTTTCCAGCTTCACCACTTCCAACACTCAGGATAAACCGTCTGATTTTCTGAGTTTTGTCCATTGGGTGCCTGTGAAGCAGTTTAGCACTTTTGACTTTATAAGCATTTTTCATGTATTTTTCTTCACTGGTGGTCTCTTCTCGGAAACTCCTGGTCTTCATCTTTTCTCCACCTTTCTGTTGGCTTTTTTGTTCTTTGCCAGGAAAATTCACGTGGAGGACTTCTTGACATGTTCTGGGTACGGCTTCCTCTCCTGCCTTCTTTCACTCTGGCCTTATTTGTTAACTTGGTTTATGATGTCTCTTGCAATGTAGATCGTGTGTGTGTGTGTGTGTCTGTGTGTGTGTGTGTGTGTGTGCACGCACGTGCGCGCGTGTGTGTGGGTAGTCATCACAGAACCATCTTTTCCTTTATGAGCTATGCTTTTGTGCCTCATCTAAGAAGCCTTTCTCTACCCTGAGACGATAAAGACCTGAGCATCAATTACTTTTTCAAAGTTACAAAGTTCTGCTTTTTAGATTTAGATCTTGTATCCATCTGGAATTTTGTTTCTTTACAAGATGCTTGTTTCTTTACAAACATCTGATTTTAATTTTCTTCCCATGGGAAAACTAATATTTGAGTCTCCTAGCATATAATACCATCTCCATCAATCACCAAATTCCCATAAATACATGGGTCCGTGTATAGGCCAGCGCTTAGCAGACCTTTTCATTAAAAGTCAAATAATAAAATTTTAGGTTTTGGCGGCTACATAGTCTCCATCACAAAGACTCAACTCTGGCCATGTAGGGGCAAGTGGCTCATAAGGGAATGAGCACAGCAGTCTCATCTACTCTGCTAATATATTTATCTTCGAGGTAACATCAAACTTTTAACACTTATTATAACTTCATAATATGGCTTGAAATACCAACACTTTGCTCTTCTTTTTTTAGAATTATTATAATTATTCTTGGGCCTTAATTCTTCCATGTAAATTTTAGAGTGATTTTGACAAATTCCAGATTTTTGTTTTATTTTGTTTTGTTTTGTTTTGTTTTGAGATGGGGTCTCACTCTGTTGACAGGCTGAAGTTCAGTGGCATGATCTCAGCTCACTGCAACCTCCACCTCCTGGGATCAAGTGATTCTTGTGCCTCAGCCTCCTGAGTAGCTGCGATTACAGACCCAAACCACCATATCCAGCTAATCTGGGTATTTTTAGTAGAGACAGCGTTTCACCATGTTGGCCAGGCTGGTCTCAAACTCCTGACCTCAAATAATCAACCCACCTCGGCCTCCGCAATTCCACAAAATTTTGTATTGGGTTTTAAAACTGGAATTGCACTGGATTTTTAGATTAATTGGGAATGTTGGAGGGGCACGTTTATAATATGTGTTCACATAGTGAACACACGTTTGTTTGGTTCATCCTGAGGACACATATGCAGGGTCCCTCCACCTGGTGTCTAATTCACATGGTGACGGCATCGTCCCCATCGCCTATGCCAGAAAGCTGCCAGTTTCATCCCCCACCTTCCCTCTTCTTCCTGCTACACAGCCAAATACAGCATCGTCTTTTTCTTCTTTCCAGTGTCTCCTCTGTCTCTTTTATCATTCCTGGCCCCAGGGGTCTCCCTCCTTCCAAACTTCTTCCTCCCATTTCATCTCCACAGAGCACCGAAGAGCCCTCTCTTGTCGCCTGCGTGCCTGTTGGCTGAAGCAGAGCTCAATATCCTCAGCACAGCTTGCGAGGTCTTCCAGCCCTCGTCACTCGACCCGCCGCCCCCTCAAGGCACCCAACGCCCCAGCCGTGCAGACACTGGCAGCTCCTCAGAACCCCAGCCTTCCTCATGCCTCAGTGCTCCCCACCCAGAGCGCACACCCCCATTTTCACCCAGCCACTTTTTTTTTTTTTGAGACAGAGTCTTGCTCTGTGGCCTAGGCTGGAGTGCAGTGGCACAATGTAGGCTCACTGCAACCTCTGCCTCCCAGGTTCAAGTGATTCTCGTGCCTCAGCCTTCCGAGTAGCTGGGACTACAGGAACCCACCACCATACCTGGCTAATTTTTGTATTTTTTGAGTAGAAACAGGGTTTCACCATGTTGGCCAGGCTGGTCTCAAACTCCTGACCTCAAGTAATCCTCTCACCTCAGCCTCCCAAAGTGCTGGGATTACAGGTGTGAGCCACTGTGCCCGGCCTACCCAGCCACTTTCTATTCAAGACCCATTTGGGGCTTCACTGACTCTGGGGGCTCACCCCTGGCTCCCACTGCTCCCGGCGCCACTGACCTCAGTGACTGCACATGTCACCCAGGAGAGGCTGGCTTCACAAGGACAGGGCACCCCAGGACCCAGCATGTGGTGCGCACTAATCAGGATGGGTTTCATAAAGCAGTGAAAGAGCAGATGTTGTGCACGGTCAAGAACAGAGATAGGGCACAGGGAAGCAGGTGTCCTCATGTCAGGTGCACGCGATTCTCCCAGGGACAGGAATGAGGGTGCAGAGAGGCAGGTGTCCTCATCTCAGGCACGCACTTCTCCCAGGGAGGGGCTGAGGGTGCAGAGAGGCAGGTGTCCTCATCTCAGGGTTACATACTTCTCCCACAGAGGGACTGAGGGTGCAGAGAGGCAAGTATCCTCATGTCAGGTGCACGTGCTTCTCCCAGGGAGGGGCTGAGGGAGGAGCCAGCCCCACCATCTCTGTGCTTTGCTGACCCCCAACATCATGCCCTGAATGAGCAGGCTGGCATTGACAGGGCTAAAGGGGATGTCTGCCTGTGGAAGCAGAAGGCATATGCGTAAAAATGCAAATGCCAGGCTCTTTCCCTCCCCGCACTCTGCTCATTTATCCCTCTCAGACAGATAAAAAGGAAACTGTGCTGCTGAGGACAGAGCCCCTCTGGGTGAAAAAGCAATAGCAAAGTGACAAATGTCATGTGGGTTTAAGCAAAGTCCCCATGGTGACAAACCCACAGGGAAGTAAGCCTGACAAATGCACAGCCCCACTGCCTGCACCCTCTTCCTTTGAAATAACTTGAGCCCTGAAAGGGGAGAAAGAAGGAAATAACTCAAAGATGTTAAAAGCAAAGTTTCTGTCTGCAAACCAAATGGGCTGAATTTTTATAGGCTCGTTTGGAAGAGCATGAAAAATCCAGTTGTCAGAGGAGCCTCTCTCTGCCAGAGAGCCTCCGGGAGAGACACGAAGGGACTATCTAAAACCTAAGCAGCTCTGCTCCCCTGCTCCCATCCCAGAGCTCAGCCGGCTCTCCTCGGCCCCTACCCTTGTCCTGAGGGCTCCTGTGCAGGGCCAAGGTGACCTGGAGCCGCTCTGATCCCAGGCCTGCCTGCAGAGGGCGCAGTGGAGGATGGTAGAGGAAGGCAGGTTGCTCCTGTTCTTTCAATGTACTAAGCCACAGGGATCCTCTCCACCCAGCCCTCGATGCTGAGTGCCAGGCCCTGCTCTAAGCCTGTGGCATGTCTTTTCTACTTCAATCCTCACAGCAACTCCATGAGGGATGCATTATGTTTGTCCCCATTTTCCAGATGTGGAAACTGAGGCAGGGAGAGGTTCAGGTGCAAAAATGGAAGTGGAGGATTTGAACGAACGCGGGCTCTAAAGCTCCCTGCCGCAGACGCTGGCAAGGTCCTGCCTGGTGCTCCTCTTTACTGGACAGTCCACACCACCCCATAACTGCTAACAGCTCACAGCTACCCCTTCTGGAAGAAGTCACCTTAGCCAGAGAAGCCTGGGAGATCGGGGCCACACTCAGGGGTTGCAGCCAAGCACTGACTGACTGGTATACAAAAGCCCCACCCCTGCCCCTCCGGGGGAGAGAATGCTGGTGCCGCCCGCTCCAGAGTCCCCATCTTAGCCTGGCCATCCTCCTCAACAAGCTTCTCCTGAGAGCCTGCCCTCGATAAAACACAGGAGTCCACATCACACGCTCTGCTTCTCCAGAACCTGGCTACACACCCACCTACAGACTTAAATTACCCCGTATGTTCTTTTTCTCTCTCTTTCTTAAGAGACAGGGTTTTGCTCTGTTGCCCAGGCAGGAATGCAGTGGTGCAATCTCAGCTCGCCATAGCCTTGAATTCCTGGGCTCAAGTGATCCTCACATCTGCCTCCCAAGTAGCTGGGACCACAGGCATGCCCCACTATGCCCAGATTATTTTTTTATTTTTATTTTTTTAACAGAGATGGGTCTCACTATGTTGTCCAGGGTGGTCTCAAACTCCCGGCCTCAGGTGATCCTTCTGCCTCAGCCTCCCAAAGTGCTGGGAGTACAGAAGTGAGCCACCACGCACAGCCCATACATTCCCCTCTAAAGTGCTAAATGCTGTGCCTGGCACACGCGGCTGCTCAGAGTGATAGTCACATCAAGGATGAGGGCCGCCTTCATTATCTTCACTCCCTCATTCATCCACAGGCTATGTCCAGGCCATCTGTGGCTCCTTTAGTAACTTACACAGGAGCTGAGAATGAAGGGTCATGGGAAAAATAACAATCAATAATTCTACTTTTTTTCCTACAAATCCTTCAAAATTAAGAGGTATATTCATGCTTCCTGGAGCCACAAGTGAAATGATCTCTCTCTTGCCTCCCCGACATGAAGGGCCCCTCCCCAGTGGAGACATTAGCCTCATTACCATCCCAGACTCCACTTAAGGGTTCGCAGTAGGCAGGGGGTCCCCCCCTTGACAGCGAGGCATTGTGCTGATTGGGGGATGAAAACAAGATGTCAGAGACCTGCCACACTCTCCTTTTTGATCAAGTCAGTGCAGCAGAAATGAGAGAGCAGCCGGCATCAGCATCCAGACTCAGCGCGCTCACCCCACCGCCCTGCAGTGCACCTAATGAATCTCATTTACTGGCAGAGACAATGAAGTCGCCCACATGGCACCTGCTGGTCTCATAATGAATGTCCTCCCGCAGCCGCTGGCAGGGAGGCATCTGGGAGAGGGGCTCCATAATTGGGCCAGCACTTGCATGAGAACAGCCTCCAGTGGGGAATGTTGTAAGACGCTTGTCTCGGAGATGTTGGAAGAGGGCACGAAGGAGCTGTTTTCAGGGGAAATTAATGGTCCTTGGCAGAAAGATGTGAAGGGATCATCTCCCTGAGCAAAGCCCCGGCACGGCTCTGCCTACGGTGAGAAGCACAGCACTGGCTTCAGATAAAGTGTCCTCGTGGGCTCTTGGGAATAGAGCTGCCCTCCAGGGGAGGCACACGGCCACGTGGCAGAAGGCAGCAGATGTCTCCCACCACCATCAGCAGAGGCCTGGAATTCCAGTGTGAAGTGAGCAAGGGAAACTCTCGGGGGGCGGGGGTGCAACATCTTTGCTTGGCTTAGCATGGATGTCCCTGGCCTGGGGGTCAGAAGACCTGATGGGATGCTAGCTCAGCTCTTATCTGGGAGGTGGGCTTGGGTGAGCTCACCTTCCTCCTGGGCTTTTCGGAGTGTGCACCCACAGAGAGTAATACAGCACAGGGCACGTCTGCTGTATCGAAAACCAACCTAAAGTAAAGGTGAGTGGGGCAGGGCGTGGGATCTGTCAGCAAACAAAACTAAAATATCCGGGAGTACGTCCAGGCATGGCAGTGGTCTAGGCGCCGTGACAATACCATAGGGGTCTCATGTGGCTCTGCGTCTCAGATCTATGCTCCCCTGTTGGACTTCTTCCCTGGTCGGCTCTCCCTCCCCGGTAGAAGAGACGTGTAGGCTCAGTCTTACCAACGGAAAGGGGCGCTCCCCTTCACTTGAGCCCAAGACTTGCCTAAACCCCATTTGAGCTGCATAACCATCCTCCAATCACTCACTCATCCAGGGGAATTTGGCATCCCGTTATCTAACGAGAGATGCCAGCCCCTCCCAGCTGCCTGGATGGAGAATGAAGGTGGTGTGACTCCAGAAGAAAAGTCACCCATAGTGGGAGTGGGTGTGGAGCAGGAGGGGGTGGGAGGCCTTCTACTGGGCTTACGGCCAGAGGCTGCTTCAGAGAATGCACAAAGGGGCAGGCCGGAGGCTGAGGGTATCTCAGAGCCTCTCCACCTCCTTTTATTTGGCCATAGGACAGCCTTTTTCCAAAGTCACTTTGGATCTTCCTGCAATCACCCACCACTGAGCTGCCAAGCTCCAGGCTTCCTTATGGTAGAACTGGCTGGCTGAATGTGCTTATCTCAGCTGAAACGTGTGAAAGGAAACCTTCCTCTCCAACCAGCTGGATCTCTCCTGGTTTGGCAAACATGGGTACTGGGTACTGTGCCACTACGCACTGGGCAGAGGAGACAAAGCTCTGTGGCTTGTAGGAGACAGAGCCACGAAGACCTAAAACCAAATTTTTTACTTCAGAGGGCCCAGGACTGGGAGAGGGGCGTGGAGAACAGGGATGCTTCTGGCAAGAGGGGACATAATTTATTCTGGTGAAATTGAGACATGGGCAGGAAGTGGACAGGTGAGATGCGACTCTAGCAGGAAAACTGAGGCATTTTGTAACAGATTGCTGGCTGTGAAGCCAAGACTTCATCCTGTAAGCATAAGGAGCCATTGAAGGTTGTAGAGTGAGAGAAGGGCTTGATCACAACTCTGCTTTAGGAACGTGAGTTTGATAGTGACTTGTAGGATGAAGGGGCATTTATGTGTGTGTGTGTTTTGTGGAGTGGGGATGGAGGACACAGGAGAAGCAAAAAATGCTGTCTGGAAGCTGTTTCAGTACCCAGGAGAAATAAAGTCTGTTTTAGAGCTTTTGGTGAGTGAGAGGAGGGGAAGGAAAACAAACATCTTTAATATGGCTTCAGCATTCCAGAATGCTTTCATATCCATCCTTATTCCCATGGTACAAACGTGCTGGGAGGTAAGCGGAATGAGTAGCAGAAATTCCATTTTACAGATGAAAATCGAGGCCAGAAGGGCAAGAGTCACACCCATCAACAAGGGACAGAATCGAAGCAAAACCAGGGCCACCAACCTCCCACCAACCTCTGAGCCTCTGCGCAAGGCACCAGAACCCTGATAGATCAGTGCTGTTCCCACATCAGGCAGGCGTGGGGAGCCCGCCTCGACACTCCTGAACAGCTACCGAATAAAGCAATCTGTGCTGCTAATACGAATATAAGGTATCGATTATCTCACTGCGGAAGTCCTGAGATGGTCAGCTCTGGCTGCCGAGGCTGGCGGCAGTAGCTACTAAATTGTGTTTATGGGAAGCTTTTTACCTGAAGGGGTCATAATTCACTCTTGATCAATAACCGATCAATCTACCTGCTTTGCACATTGCAAATCCTCCAGATCCGTCCACAGAGAGGAAAGAGAGAGGAAGACAATCTGTTTGTTGAAAAAAGATGGCAGAATAACAGGCTAATGCAGCCACTTAGGCTGTAATTACATAAGCTTTGATTATTTTTTTAAATCTAAGTGAAGTATTTGGAGTGATACACTGAGTTCACTGAAGTCAATGAAAAGAAGGATCTTGGTTGGTCTGAAAGGATCAGGTAAGAAGGATCTCGTATTCATTGAGCACCTACTGTGTACCTTGCTCTGTGCAGAACTCTCTCATTTATCCTAACAGCTGGTAAAGGAGGTGTTATTCCCACTTCCCAGGGAAAACCTGGGACTCAGCGACGTGAAATCACTAGCTTAAGGTTAGTGGTTGAGCTGAAAATCAAAAGCATCATCTCCCAACAGGGAAATAAGTTGAGTCAAGGTCAGCTGAACCTAAAGAGCAGCCTGAGTCCTATTTGGAGCCAGGATAAGGTGCAGTTAAGGCAGGAACTGCAGAGGGATGGTTGGGAGAGAGGATTCTGGGAGGCTGGCCTCGGCCCCTACTACTAGCAAACATCCCCCCACTATTTGCTGGGGGAGCTGCAGTCCTCAGACCTGCAGGAGGCATTAGAGACCCACCCAGGGCCACCAGATTCCCTCTAGCTTCTGCCCTGCTCTCCAGTCCCAGGTGGCCTCCCAGGGCCCAGAGGAGGAGGCCATTGAGTACCCAAGTCCCCCAAGCTGCTTCACCAATCTCCAGGAACTTCCCTGCACAAACCCACCTGACCCAGCCCAGCCAGGTCCCTCCCAGAAGCCCTGCCTGGCCTCTGAGCCAGAGCCCTCTGAAAATGCTTTCTCCCTCCTCCTGCCAACGACCAAGGCCCCCATTTACAAGCAACTTTCAGAGTGACCCATTTCGGGAGTGTCTGCACTCCAAGTTTCTCCTTCCTCTGAGCCCTCGTCCCTGCTGTCTTGGGTCCCTCCTGGCAGGGTGGAGAGGAGTGGGTTGGGGCCACTCCGCTCCAGGGGAGCCTGCATCCTGGTCCCCACGGCTCCTGTATACAGGCCCAGCAAGCTCCTGGAGGCCTGCAGTCATAGATCTAAAGGCACATCAGCCTCTGGTTCACACTCTATCAAACTAGTTCAGATGTGGGGTTCTCCCCTGATGTGGCTCGTCTCCCCGCCTCACTGCAGTCACCATGTGCAGAACAGAACTCAAGTCCTCAGAGAGAGGATGGTGAGACTGAGGACCGAACCCACAATCTTTTAACACGAGGAGTTTCAGTCACTGTGATGGAGCCTTGCACCTCAGCTGGTGACCCGCTCGGAAGAACAGCATCTGATAGGCTTTAGACGGTGCACCGGCGCCAGGGCTCAGGGACCTCACCGTGGTCAGGATCAGATGAAGGAAAACAGTTTTCCACTAACAACGCATTCTTCCTGCTTTTTTGCTGATTCGTTTAAAGTTATTTTCCTCCTACCGTTTCACAGCTAATTCATTTTCCTTGTTGAGGCAACTACCCTGATTTTGGAGACAGCCTTCCTGGAAAATGTCTCTGTTTGGGTCTCTCTGTAATAAGCAATTGCACGTGGCATTGATCATCAAGAAAGCCCACAGCCTTGGCTCAATTAGCCAACAGTTAAAGGTGGCAGACTGCATTCAGATAGCCTCCCTCGGAGTGACAGATGTCTATAGTCAACATAGGGGATCACTCCCAGATATTAACTGAGGCCAGGCCTAACCCCTCCCTGGTGGTCAGAGCAAACCACAGCAGCCTCAGACCCCCCACTTCTGCACAGGGAGGGGCCCGCTGTTCAGTTTCCCGCTCCCCTCTCTGGGAGCTCTTTAGCTCCCTAGGGAGAGTGTTGGGGCCCAAAAGAGCAGGACCATTTGCCCTGAATAGTCCCAGTCCCCTTGGAGGGACCCCTTCTCTGCTGAAGGCAAGGGCTGAGTGTACCCCAGATGTCAGCTCAGTGGCCTTTGTCTCTGGGCTGTGCCTACCTTCCTGTGACAGCTGTAGAGACAGCTGTAAGGTGACACCGTCTATGCTTTTCTGGTTAATTAACTAAATACACACCGCCTAGGGCCTCAGTGTGAGTAAGTTTCAGGATGAAAATGCCAATTTTCCTACATTTATGTGTCCAAACTACTTTTCCTTAGCGTTCTCACTCCCTCTTTCTCATCCGTTAAGTAGAGTGGATGTGTGGCTCAGCCGAAAGACTCAGAGTGACAGGCACGTGGAACCGCTAATTTAGATAAATGACGGTGCTCCTGCTTCCCAGAGACACACCCCTCAGCACGTTCCAGGGCCTGAGGAACCCAGAGGGGGCCTGTGGGAGGGTGTTACGGCTGTTTCTTGTGTAGGAATTAAGTGTTTTTATTGGCTACATATTCCCCCTGAGCCTAGCCTGTTTTATTTTAGATGGTATTATCCTCTTAATGCTTATGTCTCTCCAAAATTCCCAGATTGAAATTTATTCCCCAGTGTGTTGGTTTTAAGAGATGGGGCCTTTGACAGGTGACTAGGGAGTGAGGGCAAAGGGAGCCCATCTGCCCCCCACACCACACGAAGACACCTAGATGGTCCCAGAGGTAGAAATGGGTCCTTGCCAGACACCAGATCTGCCTGTGCCTTGATCTTGTACTTCCCAGCCTCCAGAGTCCAGAGAAATCAGTTCCTGTTCTTTCTAAATCACTCATTCTAAGAGAGTTCGTTAATTCAGTCCAAACGCACTAGCGTAGGTGTTGAGAGGGACCACAGGAAGAGTCCACGTGGTCTAACGGTTTCCTCCAAGGGAAATGTGGTTAGTGGTCATCTGCTTGCCCCCACCTCTCCTCTGGGTTCTGAGCCTTGCCCCATGAGGCTGGCCTCCAAGGGCTCTGTCCCCAGAGCACCTGTGCTGGCTGGCCTCAACTTCCCCAGAGGTCTACAGGCTGAAGGCCCCAGGAGTGGCCGTAAACAGGAAGGCTATGGCATGAAAGCAACCCATGTGGATGAGGAGGCATATGTCCCAGCTCCCATGGCTCAGATGGGGACACCAGGTCCTGAGAAAGAGAAGGATTCCCAACAGGGGTTGAAAGGAAGATGCCAGTGAGGAGTAAGATGGCCACACCTTGGAAGGGAGATCATCCCCTCCTCTCTCCCTAGTGCCCCTTTAGCAGCTCCTCCCCAAGAAGCCGTGACCTCCTGGAGAGTCAGCATATTGGAAGATTTTCTGTTTTAATTTCCCTCCCACTCAAACCATGATTTCCTTCATATCTGGAGCAATGGAGGCCCAAGTCCAGGTTTTCTTTGGTAGCAGATATGGGAAATGCTGAGTAGAGGAGCTCAGGCACCCTCCCAGGGTCAGAAATCACACACCTGAGGGAGCCTTGCCCAGCTTGGAAGAAGCAAAAAGTATCAGAAGGAACAGAGATGAGAACTTTTTAAGAGTAAAAATTAAATGTATTTATATGCTATGCATTCCCCAGAGCCTGTTTGACATTCAGATGCTTAGTAGATCTACCCAGATTTTGTGTAACTGTCCTTTTAGCTTTGCTGTTTTTGTGTTTTGTTTTGTTTTGTTTTGTTTTGTTTTGAGACTGAGTCGCACTCTGTTGCCCAGGCTGGAGAGCAGTGGTGCGATCTCAGCTCATGGCAACCTCCACCTCCCGGGTTCAAGCGATTCACCTGTCTCAGCCTCCCTGGTAGCTGGGATTACAGGCACTCACCACCACGCTGGGCTAATGTTTGTATTTTTAGTAGAGACAGGGTTTCACCACATTGGCTAG
Organism: Plecturocebus donacophilus; assembly: GCA_004027715.1. NCBI lineage: Eukaryota > Metazoa > Chordata > Mammalia > Primates > Pitheciidae > Plecturocebus > Plecturocebus donacophilus. The sequence goes on from PVKP010004001.1 coordinate 60,102, forward strand.
GCTGGTCTTGAACTCCTGACCTCAGGTGATCCACCTGCCTTGCTTGATCCTCCCAAAGTCCTGGGATTACAGGCGTGAGCCACCGCACCCACCTAGCTTTGCTGTTAAATGTAAAAACAAATAAACGAACCAGTGCCTCCAAGCTGCTGTATGAAAAGCTCTCTTAAAAACCATCCCTTGGCTGGATCATGAGGTCAATGGATCGAGACCATCCTGGTCAACACGGTGAAACCTCTTCTCTACTAAAACTACAAAAATTAGCTGGGCATGGTGGCACACACCTGTAGTTCCAGCTACCTGGGAGGCTGAGGCAGAATTGCTTGAACCCAGGAGGTGGAGGTTGTGGTGAGCCGAGATCGCACCATTGCACTCCGACCTAGGTAACAAGAGCGAAATTCCATCTCAAAAAAAAAACATCCCTTGTAGGTTCTCTCTAAACACGGACACTGGTACAGATGCAGCTGGCAGCTCACAACCTTTAAGAAGTAGAGAGGCTTTGGGGGATGAAGATCAACACTGTAAATCCAACTGCAGGTCACATAAGAAAATCCTGACCACACGGGTCAGGGGTACTGCATTCATGTTGGAGGCTCCCAGGACATGACTGCAGGTCAGAAGAGGGCTGACAAACAGTGGTTTGTATGTCATGCATATGCAGAAAACAAAGAGATGGGATACTGGGCCTGGTCCAGCAGCCTGCATGGAGGCCCAGGCTGGTCAGCCTTGTGCAGACTCCAGACCCAGTGCCCTGGAAGGTAACCATGGGCAGCTCGGTGTGCTTCCAAGATTGGGCCGAGAGACATCAGTCCTTCCTCAGAAGGCCGAGTGGGATTGCGGGAAGGCCTTTCTTCAGCCAAGGGGATAGAACTCTGGCTTCAAGAATCCAGACAAGCACATCACAGAAGCCCAACTGTAGGCTCAGAGGACCAGATCTCTGCAGCTAACCTGATGTGTGACTGTAAGCGAGAAACAGCCATACCTAGACCCTTATTCCATCCACTCGTGAGTGCAGAGGAATAACACACAACCCTCACACCATGTTGAACCCCATCTGCACCCTGGAATCCCAAGCCCTAGCCCTCCCTCCCGTGAGTGTCTCAACCTGCAATTCCTCATTAGTCCATCCAGCCGCCAGCTCTAAAGGACGGTGCATCTGTGTAGAGAGCTCTGAGTTAGGGAACTCCTCCCCCACAACCCAATTTTCCCAATGCTTCAGCATGGTATCTTCTCTAGAAAATGCCCATCAGTAGAAAATGAATGACAGGGGCAGCCCAAACAGGGTTCTTTGCCAGAGTTCGCAGCAGAAATCTGGCTTCCCTCCCTGCCCCCGCAGTGGGCCCAAGATGATCTGACAGCATGCTCAGCCTTACTGCATGCCACCTCCTGCCACCTTTCAAGCCCTGGAGGGAAGGCAGGATTGTTCCTGGTTTACATGTAAAGAAATGAAAAGATACGAGAAGTTAAATATTTTGCCTCAGGTGCTGCAAAGGAAGAGGAGAAACTGGGAGTCAACCCAGGACCATCAGACTCCAAGCTACACATACACACACCCAGCTTCCAGTCGCCAGGTGTATATGTTTCTAGAGACAAGATCTTGCCGGGTTGCCTAGGCTGGAATGTAGGGGTGCAGTCATAGCTCACTGTAACCTCCACCTCCTGGGCTCAAGTGATCCTCCTGTCTTGGCCTCCCAAAGCACTGGGATTACAGGCATGAGCCATTATACCCAGCCCTATATTTTGAACACTGACCACACACCAGGCATGTGCAGATGAAGGAATGGACAAATGTCAGAAGGAGCCCCAGTCTCTAAGGAGCTGAAAGCCTAGATGAGGGGATAACATGCAAAACCTTACACGAGGCAGGGAGAGGAGCTGGTGGGAGTCCTTGACTTCCCATATGGGCATATGGGATTCCAAAGAGGTCCCTGCCATGGTGAAAAGGCCATGGCAACCGCCACCAGCGATCCAGCCCCTCGCCCTGCATTTCAGATGCATGTTGGTAACAGGACCTCTACTCCCAAGGCTTTCACAGGACAGAAAGCTAGACTCCAGCATGAGCTGGATATTGTTCCCAAAAGAAAACTGCAGTCAACCTAAGGGGCCTATTTATTGACAATGCACAAAGCCATGACACTTTACACGAGGCCTGAATTTGCTTAATCGTGTGAAGAAAGTGACCTCTATTTCAGCCCATGCAAACCCATTTCTCTCTGATGCACTTGGAAGGTCTGGCTCTATGGGAAAGTGCTTGGTGAGAGGGCAGAGGTGGGGGGTGAACAGGGAGCTCTCATCTGAACTTGCTCCCGACGTCTGCATCATAGCGACTTGATTCTGGCTCCCTGAAAACCTGTCCACACACAAGACAAAGCGAGAGTGGAATGAAATATAACCCTGGGAAATTTTCAAATAATGAAAACCAAAGGTCAGCAGTAAGAATCTTTTCTACTGGTGTCAAAACTCAGTTCCTCTTCCACCCTCTCTCTGCGAATTTCACATCATCAGTCTCTACTGTGTTGTCTTTGGGGATTCCAAGGACCGGACATTACATCATCGACCTGAAATCGTGAGTGTTTTTACTACCATGTAAGTTACAATTCTATTGCCTGAGCTGGTTGTATTGAAATGTAAGCAGTCATTTCAGGGGGCTTTCTAGAAATCAGTCACACCCACATCTCAATGCTGAGACAGACCAAAAGGGAGGAAATGGCAAAAATGTCTACATGTGATGTCATCGGCACCCCCAATGTGCCATCCCTATCCCACACACATATACACACACAGCTGTAGACTCACGGTTCTCTTTTTATTGTAAAGATGATTTCCCTGAAGTATTTTTAAGCTGGAAAGATTTTCTACAAGCTGGTGAAAAATCGCTCACTGCAGGAGATCCAATGCATTGGCAGAAATCCAGCAACCCCATGTATTGGTAACTAGCTTGGTAATGAGTCTCTTCCATGTAAATTGGCTCATTATTATCAATTTTTGTCAGCTCTCGAGTGAGTCTTGATCCGTTCCCCGGTCTCAGCCCAGGTGTCAGCATGAGGCGAACAGGGGTGTCCAGACCTGCTTTCCATGCCAGGCACCTAAGACCTCACATCTCAGGGAGGAGGGAGAGAGTGAGGATGACAGACTCCCTGCCATTAGAGCTTTGAATTTAACGTCCAGAACAGAGAGATGTTAAGGAGACTTGCAATGAGGTGTTATAAAAACCGAGTTTGATTGAAAGAGCTGGCAGGCGATGCAGATGAACACTTTGTCCTGTGATTCATTGCTATCAGGAGAACTAAATTTGTACATCCCAGAGGAGAGATGACTAATGGGAGGCATAATAATTGTCGATTTATACCTGCAAAGAATTAATCAAGAGGCCTGGAGGAAAGAGTGCTCAGCGGCCACTCCAGGTGCATGTGCTGGGGGTGGGCGGAGCCAGGAGGAGCCAGAGAAATTAGGCTAAACAGCAGGAATGTCTGTAATAACACTGAGGTCCATTAGGCAGAGACATTGCATGGCCTCCACCACATGATTGCCACTAGAGAGACCTGCACAAAGGCAACTTGGGGAATGGATCTCTTCACAATGATTGGTGGATTTGACCCTGCATCTCAAAGATTTAAGGGTGAGGTTTCCTCACCCCGGGGCCCTTCTCAGGCAACTGAGAAGCCGCCTGTGCTTTGTTGCCAAAACTTCCTTGACTAATTCAATTCAACGCATCTTAGAGCACCAACTGCAGAAAAATCCCTGCCCAGTGCAATGTGGGAGGCAGAGGGAGTCTGTCATCATTAGAGTCAGTGAACACTTACTAAACACCTACTGTGTGCCAGGCAATGCAGGGGGCAGCCCCCTAGCTGTGGGGAGCTGGTGTCCCAACCCAGGGAGAGAAAGACAGCAGCAGAGGCAGGCAGGTCCCCAGGAGAGTGATGCTAGCTCAGCCAGGCTTCAGATGATGCCCAAAGAGAACCAGATCAACAGCTAACATCTCTATGCAGGTTTTTCACAGAGTAGGCCCTTGACAAGTCAGTCTCCTTTCCTATAAAGGACAGACAATTACCCAAAGGCGATTGGAGAATTCTGAAGGCTTAAGAGACCTCTCCCTCCTTTCCAAGTTTCCTCATGCTCTCAGCTTGATCCCCTCACACTGGTGGCTCATAAGCAAGTGGGTTGAAGCACACAGTAATGTTGGGATCTTTTGTTTTATTTTGCTTTGTTTTTTAGAGATAGGGTCTTCCTGTGTTGCCCAGGATGGAGGGCAGTGGCGTTACCATGGCTAATTGCAGGCTCCTGGGCTCAATATGTCCTCACACCTCAGCCTCCCAAGTAGCTGGGACTACAGGCATGCACCACCATGCCCAGCTATTTATCTTTATTTTTTTGTAGAGAGCCCAGATGTGTGGCTATGGTGAGGGCAAGTTGTGGAAATGCAGCCTTTGGTCTGAGTCCCAGGTCAGCTTTCTCACTCTGCCCGAATCCCCTGTTCCCTCTCCCTGGACTCCTGGGACCACTGGTTTACACAGCATCTGTGCTCCTGGAAGAACTGGAGATTGACTTTAGGAACTTCAATCTCAAGCTTCCCATATTCACACATACCCCATTTCTGAGCTGCTTTTTCTTCAAAAACATATGTCTTACTTTGAGGTGTGAGGTCTTTGTAAAGTGTCTTCTGAGAAGTATGAATTCCACAGGTCGGTATAGGTGTTTCTTTAAAATAATTATTCACATTTGTTATAGGCTGAACGCTTTCATCTCCTCATTCATATGCTGAAATGTTAACCCTCCAGGTAATGGTATTAGGAGGTGGCAGTTTGGGGAGGTGATTGGGTCATGAAGGTGGAACCTTCATAAAAGGATCAGTGCCTTACGTGAAGAGACATGAAAAAGATTGCTTCCTGTGTCTGGCCTCCGCCATGCAAGGAAACAAAAGATGCCTGTCTACAAACCTGGAAGCAAGTCCTCACCAGGCACCTTGAATCTTGGACTTCTGGACCTCCAGAACCACGAGATGTCACTGTTTGTTGTTTAAGCCACCTGGTCTATGGTATCTTGTTACAGCAGCCCAAACTAAGATAGAATTCAGACAGCTTTAAGAAAGGATGGGTGGAGCAAATCAAATGAGTTTCTTTACTACTGGACATGTTAGAGCCTTCTATATACTAAGGTCAGCTATCTAATTTGTGGGGCCTGGCACCAAGTGAAAATGCAGCCCCTCATGTTCAGAAAGTATTAAGAATTGTAAGAGGAGGACGGCAGAGCGTGACACTGGGTGCAGAACCCTTCTGAATTGGAGCCCGAGAGCCCGCACGCATCTCACACCTGTGTAGTCAGCCCTGCAGGACAAGCTGAAGTTGCCATGCACACCTGCGTGTGCAGCACATGCCGAAGTTGTGATCTCCAAGGATAGAAAAGAGGCACCAGACCAAGGTCGCAACGTGTTCCTAACATGCAACCATGGATTGACAGCTCTGCAGAACACACTTAGGGAAATCCTGCTTGCAACTGAGTTCTCATTTTCCTCTAATTTCCAAGCTCCAAAACCCTGACATACAGGGAAAATTAGCAGTTTCCAAGAACCCCACAGGACAGTCGTCCATAGAAAGGGAAGACCCTTTTCGTCTGCTGGATCTTTTTTATTCTGGTAAGTGGGTTTGAGTTTTTTATTTAGGGATTTTTCTGGAAGGTGAGGTCCACTGATAATTTCTGCTCATTGCTTATTTTCTTCCATCCTTTAAAAAAAAAAAAGCCCAGCATCTCTGAACTACAAAAACAAACTCCAGGCAACAGTAGCAGGCAATTTACAATGACAGATAAATATAACAAAAAAATAGCACGCTTCAGCTGGGGACAGTGGGCAGTGTTTGTTCCTAGAATGCCAGCTCTTTTAAAGAGCTGTTCAGCTGCTCCACCTTACTCTGCCCATTCAAGAAGCCCTGTGACACCCCTAGGCCACTGGCTTCCCTGATTCTTTTTTCTCGGATTATATATGGCTAGGGAGGGGTAAGGTACACAAGTCTTAGCACTAGTCACTTAAAAGTGGGTGGAGTCAGAGCTGTCCATTAACTCCCACTTTCCTCAGGGCTCCGCCCACACTGTCTCCAGCTGCTCTGACTCAGAACAGCCAGGTCCATGCCACTGTCATTTCTGGCCTCCTGCTCCGTGCTCCTGCAGGCCTCAGAGTTAGCTTGGGCTCCACCCCTCTCTATCCCCTTCTCTTCCCCACTGTCTTTATTAGGGTGCTATGGCTAAAAGCAACACCCCCCACCTCCTGAAGGAAGCCTACTGGTTTGTTTTGTTCTTTAAGACAGTCTTCCTCTGTCACCCATGTTGGAGTGCAGTGGCACAATCATAGCTCACTGCAGCCTTCAATTCCTGAGCTCACATGATCCTCCTGCCCCAGCCTCCCAGCATGTTGGGATTACAAATCTGAGCCAGCATACCCAGCCAGGAAATCCACTGTTTACCTGGGAGCAGTCCACGTGCTGGTCTGGGCTGGCCAGCTCCTTGCATCTGGAGTTCACATCTCTGTTTACCACCAACACGCACTGTGCACCTACTGAATGTACATGCTGTGCACTTAGTGAAGGCCCCTGCATGCAAGGATCCTGCGGACAATTTCTCACGAGGCTTGCAGAGCCTGCCCTTGAAAAGCCAGACTCTGGTAAGAGACAAGAGGCTAAAATTGAAATACAGAGCGGCCCACACCCCACCCTGGTTTAGCTCCTTCCAGAGATTTTCGTCATGTGCTATTTACAACTTCAACTCCTCCGGGGGCCCTTTTAAGGCCCCTAGCATCCCACCTGATCTCAGCCTCCCCTAACCCTTCCCTTCCTTAGCCCTGAGCTCGCATGTTCCACCCGCCCTGCAGGCACTCAACAGAGCCTCACACCTCCCCAGGCTCTCCCTGGGAGTTCTTCCCTCACCTTGGCCTAGAGAACTCTTTCCCTTCCGAGATGCACTTCAAGCATCCACTTCTCCGGGCAGCTTTTCGCAATACCCACCTCCCCACCAGGTGAGGTTAACAGCTCCTCCCACCTCCCTGCCTCTGCTGGAGCGGCACAGGTCTCCAGCACAGACCCAGCCTGTGCTTCCCTGGCAGAAGTCTGTCTCTCCTGCCAGGCTACCAGCAACGGAAGGCAGGAGGATCGGTTTGTGTTTGTTTCCCAAAGCCAGGACCTAGCATCAGTGATGCTCTGCATTAACAGCACAGATCCGGAGAAGGAAGAGAAGTGAGTCAAAGGGTGCAAACACACAGTAAGATAACAGGAATAAGTTCAGTGTCACATAGCAGGGTGGGGTGACAATACTTAACCAAAATGTGTCGGACTCAGGCGATGGACACCCTGAATACCCCAACTCTATCACCACACACTATATACAGCTAACATATTTCCTCATGGATTTTGTCAGGCCTCCACTTGCAAGCCTGGACCCAGAAAGTTTGAAGTCCTGCCTGCCTTGGCTGATCGGCCCCACCCTCTGCCTGTGTTGACCATTATCCCTGATCGCCCAGCGGAGCTTCCCGGACATTAAGCTTCTCTTCCCACCCTGCCATCTTAACTGTTCTTAAGATAATGTGAATACTCCTCACCCCACCCTGCCATTTTAACTGTTCTTGCTCTTTGAATATCCCTCCGCTCCACCCTACCATCTTAACTACTCTTTACCCCACCCGCCATCGTAACTGAACTTATGGTAATGTATACTCCTTGCTTCTACCCCCATCACTGTAACTGATCTTACTCTGTAACTTTCCACTGCCCACCCCAAACCTCTAAAACCAACTCCTATCCCACCGCCCTTCGCTGATGCCTTTTTCCAGCCTCAGCCCACCTTCACCCAGGTGAATAAACAGCCAGCCATGTTGCTCACACAAAGCCTGTTTGGAAGATCTCTTTATTAAATGTGTTTAATATTCAGTACTATGGACGTGAATAACAGGTTTCTCATAAATGTACATTTTTTTAAAAAAGGAAATAAGCAATATATTAGCCAATGTATTAATCTGTTCTCACACTGCTAATAAAGACATACCGGAGACTGGGTAATTTATAAAAAGAGAGGTTCAATGAACTCACAGTTCCACATGGCTGGGGAAGCCTCACAATCATGGTAGAAGGTAAATGAGGAGCAAAGTCGTGTCTTACATGGTGGCAGGCAAGACAGCGTGTGCAGGGAAACTCTCCTTTATAAAACCATCAGATCTCGTGAGACGTATTCACTATCGCAAGAACAGAATGGGGAAAACTGCCCCCAGGATTCAGTTATCTCCACCCAGCCCTATCTTGACATGTGGGTACTATTAGATTTCAAGATAAGATTTGGGTGGGGACACAGCCAAACCATATCAAGCAGGTATGTGAAAAAAAAAATTAGTGCAGATCCAAGCACCTTGGTCCCCAGCCCTGGTCCCAAGGTACAGGAGTGAGTTCTCCAAGCTGGACCCCCCAAAGGCAAATGGCAGCTACAACCCTCTCCCTCCTCCTTCTTACGCCCTCCGCACTTTCGACTCTGCTTCTCCCTTCCCAGCTCAGCTTTCATGATGAGAATCTCAGAGTCCACAGCAGTGTGTTAGAAGGCAGAGAAGAGAAAAAGAAGCTCACAGTCTTAAGGGTGACAGCCCTGAAATGTTGAGTGAGAAATTGCCTGGGGACTCAACTTCACAGCCATGGCAAAGTAGATGCAAATACATATTCAAATTCAACGCAAATTCACTGGCAAATTTCCTTCCTCATCCTGGGACCAGTGAGGCTGGCAGGGTTTGGATGGGTGGTGCTTGCATGGCAGAGCCTCCCTCCTCCCTCTCAGTACCCTCCATGGTACCCAGAGCTGAGTTCCAGGCAGTAAGAGGCTGCAAAGAACCAGTCCCAGAGGAGGGCTTGTCCTCAGGGATATCCTTCCGGAGTCATTGCCAGTGGACATCCTTCCAGAGTCATTGATGGGCCCATGAGGGACAAGCTTCCTGCAGGAAGGACATGGGGCCTGTGCACATTCTGTATAAGAAGAGAGGAGTCAGGAGAGCAGCTAGAAGGAAGCTCTGTCACTGTGCAGCCTGAGTGCTCACTGCAGGGAAGAGAAGCTAAAGGCACATCTCAGAGGACAGAGGAGAGGCTGGTGGTGCAGAAACTCACGAAACTGAGAAAGCCAGACTGGCTGTAGGTGGTGGAGAGGAAGGGATGGGAGGCAGAGAAAGTTCAGGTTTACTTAGGGCTCCTCCTGAGATCTCTGGGGACCTCCAACGGTCCTGGAGCCCACTGAGGCTGGGAGAGGCTAACCTTAGCCTTGGGTCATGTGCAGGGATAGGTGACATTACTCCAGGTGGTCCTTCCTGTCCTGGAGGTCACGTGTCCCAGAGCCACAGACCTCTTGTTTGGGAAGAGGTGGACATGAGGTCTCTGCTTTGGCAGAGAGCCCAAGATGAGGGGAGGCCATCACTCTAACAGCCTGGCAGGCACCTCGTCCCTTCCTGCTGACTTGGCACAGCAGGGTCGCTCCTCTGGCCACAGCAGTCCAGCCACCAGCAACAGGGCTCCCTCTGGTGGCACGTGCTCGATTCACTTCTGTGACCTCTGCACCAGTGGGTTGCTCCAGGATGGGCTTGCTTCAGCACCTGGGAGAGCTCCCTACGTGGGTTGGTGGCTGTGAAGGCAAGAATGTGCTAAATCCAAGATGGCCCCCGCGGAAACAGAGCCAAGCTGGACCATAGAGGGAACTCCCTGATTAAGAGTGCAGGCAAGAGAGGGGAGAAACACCCAAGCTTAGCCAAGTGTCTCTCTCTCAGCCAAAGCACCACTCAGCTGGGACGGCCTCCACCCAGAGTTCTTAACAATGCGTGATACATGTGATCATGACTTACTAAGCACCAGCTACATGCTAGGCATTGTACACGCATCATCTCTAAGCATTGCTATAGCCCTCAACTTGTTACCATTTCACAAGCAAAGAAACCAAATCTCAGAGTGGTTAAGGGACCTTTCTGAGGTCACACAGCGAAGATGCCACAGAACTACCCAGAGGTGGTTGTTGGGAAATACGGCAGTCATCCCTGTCCTTCCTCTCACAGTGGTTTATAGATCTGCGCTGAGCGTGGTTTTGGTGCCTTCTTTGGAAATCCATGGGAAATAAAAGTTTCTCCATGGGGAGAAAAAGTTTACCACTGCTGGGCATGATGACCATGACTTTAAGAGGTTACTGCAGGGACTCACTAAAGGACAACATTCCTGTCAGGGTGCAATTAAAGTCCTGCCCACTTTCGTGTTTATGGAGAGATGGAAAGGGCAGAATGGCACCTGGTGAACTTGACGCCTTGTCGAAGTGCATCACTAAGCTCACGGTGACACCCCAGGCTTTCTGCTGACCTCACATCGCCTCCAGGTGCCTGCCCAACATTTAGTCCAGCCCTTCCTTGAGGCTAAGAGAGGATGATTGTCATCTGCAGCTGCCCCGCAAATCCAGCTCCTCTGGAAATAGACTTTCTGATGAAGAATCCCCCAACCCATTCCCAGACCATATGGCTTAAGTCTGACTCCACTGTTGACTCCACAGCAGGCACCTGGCCAGGCCCGGTCAATCCAGGTATGACATCCCCTGTTGAAGGTCACTGGCTCAGGATAGACAGGCAGCCCAAGTCAGTGACAGCCCAGTTACTGCCTCTGACAGGCAGTCAGAGCCAGTGGGCTTCAGACCTTAGACCACTGTTAAGAAGGGAAGCACGTTTTCCCTGAGGCTCCTGGCTGAGGAGCTCTGAGGGATGCCAGAGGAGTAGACAGCATGAAGGAGGGCAGAGCCATTGTGGGATCCTGGTGACACTGTGTCTGCATCTGGCCATCCCAAGCCACAAATTCTGGACTTTCCCATTCATGTAAATCTAAAATTCTCCTTGCTTGAGCTAGAGGAGGCTCTATTTCTTTCAAATGCAGGCAAAACATTTTGACAAATTACCTCTCCAGGGACTTACTCCTGGTGTTTTTTTCCACTCTAAATTCAACTTTCTAGGCTACATAAGTCCTACTACCCCTATGGCATGTCTCCTAACCTCTCCATTCTCTGACCTGTTACCGGGACATCTGGGTCTCCCTCTGTGGGACTTGTTCCCCAGCCTGAGACCTGATGCCTGCCTGCCCATGTTAAGCCCAGTGCCCATTATAGCAGCTCTACAAAAGTGGTTTAAACTTGTGCATCCTATACCTCCACCCCTCACCTCAACATCTAAAGCAGCATATGAAGGCCAAGAAGTGTGCACTCATCTTTGAAGGAATGAGACTCCCCCTAGCCCCAGCTGGTGTCACCTTCACACTGCCACATGACCTCAGAAAAGGATGTTGGCATCTAAGCATGTTACAAAGGGCACCTGGCTTGACCTCTCTTTGTCAACAGAATCAGGGTGCATCTCAGAAGACCTATAGAGGAAGATTCCCTTCAAAAGCCCAGACCATATGGGCTGAAGATCAGTTATCTTCCATCTTTGATGTCCCACCTTTCCCCAGGGGCTTTGCCATCTACTGGCATTGTCATGCTCTCTCGTTAGGTAAGTCAAGAGCATTGGGGAAGGGAGAGAGGAGAGGAAATTAGAGAATGTGCATGCCTAAAGATCCATGCACAACACATTTACAGTTGCCAATTTATGACACATTATGTAAATTTCCATTAAAAAGGACAGAATTGTATCCCATTACAATAGAACACAAATGAATTCATTTGTGTATACATTTTAAAGGAAAATATTAGATAAATAACGGTACAGGTGGTGGACTGATTACAATGAAGAGAGAAGCCTAGACCCTGAGATCCACAAACAACCATCATTCTCTTGTTGAGTGACCTGGGATGAGTAACTTAACCTCTGTGAACCTCAGATTCTTTGTCTGTAAAACTAGAACGATGCACCTGCCCCACCCTTCTGAACTAACAGAATGCCCGAGGAGGCTCTGAGCAGCCAGAGGTGCTGTGAGATGGTTTCTGAGCCTTGACCTTGAGCCGCTACCAGAAAATCAAGGCTCTGTCACTGCAGAGGGGCTCTTACTAACAAAGCTTAGTGGCCTATTTTGGAGTCTGTCTCAAAAGACTGAAATTAATTAACCTCGTGAGTGTTTTTCACCCCAAAATAGCTATAATCTATACCATCAGTCATGAGAGAGCACAAAAATTCAACTGCCTATGTGGTTTAGTGGTCCTATAAGTGATGGAAAAAGGCAGGGTAGAAAGGAAGACCGAAGGGTGATGACTGTGGCAAACTGTTGAATCCACGCTCATGCCCCATCTGAGGAGCCAGTGGCCACTGAGCTATAAAAGCAGGCTGTGGTGTGGGGCTAACATTCAAGATTGACGGAAATTTGCATCTTCTAGCAGAAACCAGGGGGGTTGATTTTTATATGAAATCTCCTGTGTTTATTATTTTTTTAACTCGACAACTCAATGTCAAAACTTTTGAAACACTTTGTAAGAGCCAAAACAATGTCTCTGGGAGCTAAATTTCACCCACAGCCCACAAAACTCTGTCTAGCAATATTGCAAACTTCCTGTTTTGATTCCATTTTTCAAGTTTGTAGGTTATGCTAACATTAAGTCAAAAATAAAAGCGAGTAACCCAGCAAATGCCCCCAATTTGAACAGCGGTTTCTCCTGTTGCCCTGCACCTGCACACCATGAATGCACATGGAGAGGGCAGTGGCGTTCACTGACTTCTAGCCCAGTCATCATGGTGGGCTGTGCTGTTCCCACACCTCGCTCTCCCCACCCAAAACTGCTGGACCACCTGGGCCTCTCAGCAGAGATCTCTGGAGATGAGAAGGAGCCCCAGAATACAGCTGACATGTTGTCCCAAGGTAAAACTGAATGCTTCTGTCCATTCTTGTTTCCTGAATTTTATAAGCTCTGCAAATTAAGTGCATTCACACACCATTGCTGACTGCCTTGTTCTGTAACAGGGAAGTCAGAGTGCTAGACCCCAGTGTGCCCATGGGAAGAAAATGTATTAATTGCAGCCCAAACATACATGCACACATGCATTCAACCAAGGCATCCTGCCAGCACTCTGTCACCACCTTCAACGTCCCTTCTTGTGGATTTGTCCCTTTAATTTCAAAGGGGTAGGTCACTTCTCTCTTTTCCCTGGACTCTTTACTGAACTCTGACCACAAACATTGTTTCCTCAGCATCTCTGGAGGGGAGGAAAGCCCCTTTAGAATTTATTTGGGTGGACATTCAGATCCAGGGGCATGCTTACCAATCAGGACATAGTAAGGGAGTTACATGTTAGATTTCTAGATAACAGTTTTACTCCCCTTTTTATGTGTCAGCAACAACAATAAATGGTCTTTGGAAACAAAAGAAAAACCAAACCCTGGACAAATATCCAAACACCTGAAACGTAGAACTACTAAAGCTGACTCTTCGTGAAGTCCATAGCAATAGATAGCCAGTTTCCTGAGGGCAGCATCGCACAGCTGCCTTGACAGGGCCAGCGTGCTCCGTGCCCAGCACGGTCCAAACCCTGCCCACCAAGGACAGCGACTCAGCACCAGAGAAACAGACTATTCGATGGGGTCCCAGGAGGATTTTGAAGACCACCATGCCCAGCTTACCTGTATCCCTACAGATTAATGACGATTTTAGGTTTCGTGTTTGAACAGAGGAAGAAAGAATATAACTAAATAAACTTCTGTGAAATTAGATTTTCATTTACTAAAATAAGGTATCAGAGATATATGAGATTTATGTCTCATATATCTATAAAACGTATGTTTTATATAATATATTATGTATTTATACAAAAAGTAAAATAAGACACACACACACACATATATGATTTTTTCATCTGCTAGCAAGGCCACAGTTAGGGCATCTGCTGAGATCCTGTGTTGTAGAGGGTGGGGGACCCAGGTATGGTCTCTTCAGAGGACAGTAGTCACCAGGATTGTTTACTCATCTTTTGGACACATGGCAGGATGGCACAGATCCACCCCATGAAATTCCTCGCATCCAGAGATGTGTGTGAACCTTCCTCGCATCCAGAGGTAAATCCCACTTGATGATTTGAACAACATGAGTAAGCCTGGGAAACGTTATGCTAAGTGAAATAAGCCACGCACAGAAAGACAAATACTGCATGACCTCACTTATGTGTGGAATCTAAAAAACTCAAACTCACAGAAGTAGAGAATAGGAATGATGGTTACCAGAGACGGGGGTGGGAAAAATAGTAAAAGGAGAGATGTTAGTCAAAAGATACAAGGTCTCAGAGAGACAGGAGGAATAAGTGTGATCCTTATTCCTTGCACAGCAAGGTGATGATAGTTAATAATAAGGTATTGCATATTTCAAAGTTGCTAAAAGAGTAGATTTTAAATCTTCTCACCACAAAAAGTGATAAGTATGTGAGGTGATGTATATATTAAATGACTTGATTTAATCATTTAATAATGCATACATATATCAAAACATCAGATTGTACTCCATAAATATATACAATTATTATTGGTCAATTAAAAATAAAATAATTTTTAAAGGGAAATATTTGGAAAAAAAGAAAGTGCCCTGAAGTACTTCTTGCTCACTGACTGTTTCAAATCACAACAGAAGTTAAGCCACTTCATGCAGTCATAAATCTATCTGTTCATCCATCCATCGATCCATCCATCTGTCCATCTGTCTGTCTGTTCATCCATCCACCTGTCTGTCCATCTGTCCATCCATCTATCCATACATACATCTATCCATTTGTCTGTTCATTCATCTGTCCATCCAGCTGTCTGTCGGTTCACCCATCCACCCATCTGTCCATCCATCCATTCATCCACTCTTCCTTCCTTCCCTTCCTCCATTCAACCATGTCTCCATCTCTCCGTGCATTCATTAAACGTAATGAGATAAGTGTTAGACAGACCACCAAATAAGTGAGCCCCATTCTGTGTTGGTTGTCTTTGAAGGTTGGCTGAGGGAAGTCACCCAGAGACCAAGAGATATATGGAGTAAGAGGCAAAAGTGTATATGCTTAGGGGTCAGCTAGAGCTGCGATACAGCTGTGCTGCTTTCACAAAGAATGTTGGGACCTGGGACAAGTTTGTTAACCTCTTTGAGCCTCCAATTACTCATCTGTTAAATGTGCTTAGCAAATCAGTGTAGTACAAAGATTCACATCAGCCAGAACTGAAGTGAGGTTGCTTTTTGAAGAAGTAAAGGCTTTGCTCCCATCTTTCCCAGACATTTCAAGGCCTGGGTTCCACCCAAGAGACAGTCCCTGCAGAGACTGGAGGAAGGAAGGCCATGGCTCTCTTCCTATTGGCCACCACAGCCTGGCTGCTCCCCAGAAGGTCTCAACTCCCGCTGGTTGCACTCTCCACACCACTGTCCCTGCCTCTACTCCAGAAATGGTGTCAGGGACCATGGAGTGTCTGTTCTTCCTGGATGTAGACTCCTGTCCTATTCCTTGTGAGTCCTCTATACCAGGCTAATAGTCCCTAGTACAATAGCTTCAGGTTACCCTGATTTGATTATCCCAGATATGTTCAGCTGAGCCCTGATTGATAGAACTCTTATATGTCAGTCCCGTGTTGCAACTAGGGGTTACAGAGTTGAGAAATAAACAGATTGCCACTTCACCCTGTTCAAGGTTCTCTAGCTCACAGGGGAAACATAAATGTAATAGAAAACTGCACACCAAACTCCCAAGTGCCATGACAGGAATATAGATTCAGAGCTGTGGCATCATGGAATGAACAGGCACCTTGCAGGCCTGATTATCAGTGAGACTCATGAGGGAAGGCTTCTCAGAGGAGGTGAACCTCTATATGAGTCCTGGAGAGTTAATGCAAACTCCCTGGAAGGACAGTGAGCACAGCCATCTCCCGGAAAATACACTATCTTCAAACACGTGAGAGTACATGAGCTTGCTACAGGAACGGTAGTTTGCTCAGATGCCTGGAACCCATATTGGAGATAAGAGCAGCAGGGAGAGGACTGAAGTGATTTAAGGACTGGTATCAAGTTGCTCACTTGTAAGTTTTGTCATTCAGAGGCATGTCTTTTTAAGTGGCCATCTGTTATAACTCACCACTGGGATATAATCATATAATTTGGAATAAAGGAAAGCCCTTTATAGCAAATAAATTTAGGGGTGTGTGTATGTCTGTGTGTGTGCACTACCTGAGTGTGTGTATAGACGCACACACATACATATATACACACATGTATATATGTCTAGATACACATGTATGTTTATATATGTCTATATATACACACACATATGTGTATACACACACACATAGACACACACTACCTGTTCTTGTTTTTCTTTTCTCATTTTGCAGCAGTCTAGGAACAAGTCCATTGGCTGACATTTGAAAACTACTAATCTCATCCGACCCTCTCATTCTACCCACAGGGAAGCATGTCTTTTTTAAAAAATTCATTTTTCAAAACGAGTTCAATTCTCTTAAGTGTTTATTGCTAGCCCTTTGACTGCTTCTGACAAACAGACCCCAGACCAGCCTTAGGCTCTGCCAGGCACTTTGGTTCGGACAACACAGGGAGAAGCATTAAAGTTCCTGGATTACCTTTTCTGCAGGTCATTTGATAATACTTTCCACTCCTACTAAATGTTATGACAAGCAGTACATTGATAATTGTAGCCATCTCCCAATAGACATATTTGCAAGAATAACGACCCCCTCCCCCTACAAAAAAGTTAGATTTAAAAGTAATGCTGCCAGTTGGTGGCCATTTGGACACTCATGGCTGGTTGCATTTCCCTCCAGGGAGAGAAAAACAGCAAAGAAGAATCTGGAATGGGGAGGGTCTGAGTAAATCAGTCTCTCTCTCTGCCTGTCTCTGTCTCTGTCTCTGTCTTGTCTCTCTCACTCACACACACACAAACACACAAACACCTGTTATTTTAAATGTGTTATGAGTTCTTTCTTGGTCTGGGAACCCATGGGCTGGTTCCTAGGATGCTGCAAGATAAGAAAAATAAGGACAGGTCATGCATAGATAGGTAGATTAAGAAGGGGGTGTTCAGGGACCGAGGTCGAGTGTGAACAAAGCAACTTCCATGGAGTTCTGTTTTCCGTGGCAGGGAGGTGCTAAAGTCATCACAGAAGGTGAAAATTCCTGTCTGAATGAGCTTTGGAAGCTTCCAGCAGATGTTGGAATAGATTTTGTTTCTTCACCAAAATGCCAAAATGTTAGTTTGTATAGAAAATCCACTTTGTACAGAAAATACAAAGATTCTAATATAAGAGTCACCCTCACCTAAGCCACGGGCTCACACTATGAGAGAGCTGTGCTGAGTGAGGCTGAAGGAGGGAAGGGGAGGGGTGCCCTTCATCCTGCACTCGCTCTGGGGTGCCCGGGCTGAGTGGAGTCACGGGTGGGATTGCTCTCTTTCTTTACACTGCTTTCATTACGTTTCTCCTCCCATGCCCCCATGCCAAAGAAGAGGCAGTTACCTTCTATTTTGACAGCATTTCCTTCAGAGAGGTTTGCTTTTATGAGAAAGGCAAAGTAATCTGATAGAGCCAAGAGAAGGAAGAGGAGGAAGCGGGGAAGTGGAGGAGGAGGAGGAAGCGGAAGTGAAGGAGGAAGTGGAGGAGGAAGCGGAAGTGAAGGAGGAAGTGGAGGAGGAGCTACTGCCTAGTGGGGAGGAGCCTGGCTGCTGGGGCCTCAGGGCAATCATGGCTGCCTCCTCACCCACCCAGCCCAATTATAGCTGCAGTGCCTGACAGGGAAAGTCTAGTCCACACTGTCCTTGAGAACTGAACCCTGCAACATGGCTGCATATTTGAGACTTACCAGAAGTCTTGGGATGCTTGCAGCTTTGGGCCACATTATTTTTAGTAAGTTCGTTTTTGAAGATTTACCTGGCACGGCCAGGAGGGCACATCTTTGAGAGCTAGAGGATTCTAACTTGCATTCTGATCCGCCATAAGGCCTTGTCCAAGACTGTGCCTTGCCCAGGCCACAGTTTCATGCTGCTGTGTTGCCTTAAGCAGGGAGCTTTCTCTTGCCCTACCCAGCTCCAACCATGGTTATTCTTCTGGAAGGTTCTTGTTAGTGTTAGTGTAATGCCAGACCCAGGACTTCATGCAGGCTATGGCCAGAACATTGAGAATGTTTGCAATGTCCATGTATGGAGGCAGAAGAGCAAACATGACAACCTTTTGGGGAAAACTCTGAGATGTCAGAGACCAGCAAAAGGCCAGAAATTGGATCATGATACAGTTCTTCAGAATTAAGGCGCCACCAGGCATGGTGATCACACCTGTAATTCCAGTACTCTAAAAGGCCAAGGAGGGCAGATCACATGAGACCAGGAGTTCAAGACCAGCCTGGGCAACATAGTGAGATCCCATCTTTACTAAAAACAGAAAAATTAGCTGGGTGTGGGAGTGTGGGCCTATAGTCCCAGCCGCTCAGGAGGCTGGGTCATGAGAATCACTTGAACTCGAGAGATGGAGTTTGCAGTGAGCTGAGATTATGTCACTGTACTCCAGTCTGGATAACAGAGAAAGACTCAGAAGAAGAAGACAAAGATGAAGATGAAGAAGAAGGAGGAGGGGGGCAGGTGGAGGAAGAAGAAGGGGAGGAGGAGGAGAAAAATAAGGCTTAGGCTGGGGAAGTGTTTTAGCTATCTACACTAGAAATTAGACTATCTGGGAAACAGCACATTTATCCTTCCCTTCTGTAGACGCTACATGGATAAAGTCCATGACTTGAAGAAAGAGCCTGAGATTATAGTCTTGTACCCTTCAGGAAGCCTTCCTTCCTTCTTTCAGCCTGCCCCAGGATTCCTGCATAGGTTTCTAGTCCATTTATATCAAAGCTTGCATTGGCCAAATCTTGTGACTGAGTTTCATCTCTCAGTGTCAGTATGTTCCACGGGTGCCAGGTCCTGAGCTAAGGAGCAGAAAAACCAAGCAATAAAATGCATCTTGGTTCATGCTTCACCACCTTCAGGCCTTTCTCAAGTTTTCCTTCTACATAAAAGATTTGAAATCATCCTGACACTCTCCATCCCGATCCATTTTCCTCACCATTTCCCTTCATTTTTCTCCTTAAAACCTATCACTAGAGTGATGTCAGTAACAATGGTAGAGTAGGAACCTCGGAAAATTCTCTCCTTCATAAAAGGAATAAGAAAGCTTACAAAAATAGTCAAAGTCCATTTTTTTTCAGAACTCTGGAAATTAACCAAGGGCTTGCAACAATCTTGGGAGCATTTATTCAAGAAAAATGGCTGAATCTCAGTAAAAACAGTGAGCTTTATGGTATGTTAACTTGCCTTATTCCCATTCCCTAGTTTCCAACCCAGTGAAAACCTTGAAAAATGACAGCCCACACTCTCAGTGCAGTCTGGCAGTTGCAGGAGAAAGAAAAAGAGATCTGGAGCTCTTTCAAAGCCTGGTTCCCAAAATTTACCAATGCCTTGCCTGTCTGAAAGTTCACCTGAAGACCCCACTTGCAAGGCTGTTTGTATGTGACCTGACTTGAAGCTTGATTAGTGTAAAAAGTTTTCTCTTCAGTGGACATTTGATGAAAACAATTTAGAGGCAAACGTCTTAACTTTACAACTAGCTGGAGTGCTGGCTTCAAAGTTGAATAAGAACTGCTAAACAATAGACTAACCAAAAGTTTTAAAAGGACAAATTGAGAAATGAAGTGTTCACAGGGGCTTTGAAAAGTTCTGGCATATTCCTGGCAAACTAGGCCACACAAATGCCCAGGGCTGTGCACACACTTAGGAAGGAGTTGAAAAGCACCTAATATCTTACCTTACTGATTAAGAGGAGCTAAACAGGCAGGAAGTGAAGGAAGGAAGGCAGACTCACCAAATCCCTGACTGTGTGTTTGAGACACACATCGCAGAGTTCCTTGCAACAGACTGGAAGTCTTATTAGTTCCAGACATTTAAGTAAATATCTGTCCAGCAATTAGCTGACGACTAAGCTAAACTGAGCAGAGGCTTCAGTGGTCACACACAATGGAGAACACAGACTTTACAGAATTTGTTCAGAAAAGTCATTAAACAAACAACAAATTCAACAAACTGAGTCTCAATAAAAACAGTAAACTTGAAGACAGATCAATTGAGATTACCTAGTCTGAGCATTTTTCTTGAATAAATTCTCCCTAGGTTGTTGCAAGCCCTTGGTTAATTTCCAGAGTTCTGAAGCCACAGTAAATCCTGAAGAAAGGGGAAATCTGATTGACAGAGTTATCTTATCCAGTTTTCAACAACAACAAAAACAACAAAAACAGAAGATGTGAAGAAGTAAGGATTTTGGTCCATATATGGGGAGAAAAAAGCAATCAACAGAAACTGTCTCTGGACATCAGATTGAAGACAAATACTTAAGAAAAAGACAAAGTCAGATATTTTAAATATTTAAAATCTTTAAAGAACTAAGAAAATCATGTCTAAACAATTAAAAGAAAGTCTGATACTAATGTCTCACCAGATAGAGAATATCAATAGATAGAAATTATTTTAAAATGAACCAAATAAAAAGTTTAAAAGAGCTATAACTGGAGTTTAAAAGTATAACTAATTTAAAAAAACACAGATGATTTGAGCAGGCTGAAGGAATAGTCAGCAAACTTGAAGACAGATCAATTAAGATTACCTAGTCTGAGGAACAGAAAGTAAAAACAATTAGGAATGAACATAGCTTTAGAGGCCTGTGTAGCATCCTCAAGAGTACCAACATATGCATAATGAGAATCCCAGAAGGAGAGAAGAAAGAGAAAGAAACAGAATAAATATTTAAAGAAATCAGAGCAAACACTTCCTAAATTTGATAAAAAAATTTAATCTACACATTCAAGAAACTCAACAAACTACAAGTAGAATAAACTCAGATTGACTCAGTGCTAAGCACAGCCTCATGAAATTGTCAAAAGATGAAGGAAGAATATTGAAAGCAAGAGAAAAATGACTCATGATGAACAAAGAATTCTCAATAAAATTTACAGCTGATTTCTCATCAGAAACCAAGGAGGCCAGAAGGCAGCCAGATGGCACATTAAAAGTGCTGTAAGAAAAAAAAACTGTCAAGCAAGCATTCTATATCCAGTAACATTATCCTTCAAAAATGATGGAGATATTTAGACATACTCATAATAAATGTATGTTGATAAATTAGAAAATCTGGACGAAATGAACAAATGTTTAGCAGTACACAAACTACCAAAATTGACTTAAAAAGAAATAGAAAATCTGAGAGACCTCTAACAAGTAAACAGATTTAATTAATAAGCAAAACCCTTCCAGCAGAGAAAATTCTAGGACCAGATGGCTTTACTGGTGAATTCTGCCAAATATTTAAAGCACTAACACCAATCACTTACAAACTCTTCCAAAAATAGAAGAGTAGGAAATACTTTCTAACTTTTTCTATGAGTCTAGTATTACTCTGATACCAATACCAGACAAAGACATCACAAGAAAAGTATAGACCAATATCCTTTATGAATAGATATGCAAAATCTTCAAAAAAATACCAGCAAACAAAAATCTAAAAGCATATAAAAAGGATCATACAGGATTCTGATAAGATAGCAGAGTAGGAAGCACCAGAAATATCTCTCCACCTAGACAACAATTGCACTGGCAAAACCATCTGATATAATGATTTTGGACCTCTGAAGTCTATTACAGGCTTTCAACTTCAAAGGGAAGCTAAATAAACTCCAAATAAGATTAACTCGAAGAAAATCATACAAATACCCATTATAATCAAACTGTTGAAAACTAACCAAATCAGAAACTTTGGAGATCAGAAAAAAGTGGGCTGACATATTCCAAGTGATAAAAGGAAAGACTCTTAGCCAAGAATCCTATAACCAGCAAAATGGTCCTTTAAAAGTGAAAGAGAAATAAAGACAGTCTCAGATAACCAAAGCTGATGAAATTTGTTGCCACTTGGCCTGCCCTGCAAGAGATGCTTGAAAGGAGCATTTTAATGATCAGTAATTGATTATTAAAAGTGAATAAATAAACTAGTACTGTAGCAGTGGTGTGTAACTTCAATTTTTGTTTTCTATGTGATTTAAGAGACTAATGCATTTTTGAAAGAACAATTGTTAGCCCTAAATCCATTGTTATTGCAACTTTAATTTGTAATTTCATGTTTTTTTTTACATAATTTAAGAGACCAGTAAATGCAAACATTATATTAGTTTATGTTTTAGGATGAACATGTGTAAAGATATATTTTTGTGACATTAATGATTGAAAGAGGTGGAGATGGAGCTGTTAAATAGAGCAGTTTTTCTATGTCATTTAAGTTAAGCTGGTATAAATTCATATTAGAGTATTATCACTTAGAATTTAAATATAATCACCATGGTAACCATAAAAAGTAGTTGAAGAACATACACAAATGGAAATATGAAAGAAATTTAAACATTCTACATAAAAGCTTACAGTAATTTAGTAAATGAGAGACAAAAACTATAAGTTACATGGAAAACAAATAGCAAAATGACAAAATGTAAGGTCGTCCTTATGAGTGATTACTTAAATGACAATGGATTAAGCTCTCCAACCAAAAGATAGGAATGCACAATGGACAGAAATAAAAATGATTCAAGCATATACTTTTTACAAAAGTCTCACTTTCGGTACAAAGGCACAAATTGATTGAAAGTTAAAGGATGGAAAAGGATATTTCAGCAAACAGTAACCAAAAGAGAGCAGGAATGGCTATCCTAATAAAAAAACAGAATAAACTTTTAAGCAAAAACTCTACAAGAGACTAAGAACAATATTATATACTAATAAAAGACTAAATATACCAAGATATAATAATTGTAAATATTTGTGAACCTAATAATAGACCATCAAAATATTTAAAGTAAAATTTGACAGAATTGAATGGGGAAATAAAATGTTCTACAATATTATTTGGAGACTTTTATATCTCTTTCTTAATCATGGATAGAACAAACAGAAGATAAATAATAGAGGACTTAACACGATAAGCCACCTAGATCTATATAGAGCACTTTACCCAGCAGAATACATATTCTTTTTAAGTTTGTATGTAACAATTTCAAGGATAGACCATATGTTAGGGTGTGAATTAAGTCTCAATATATTTTAAAAGACAGAAAATCATATAACTATCTTCTCAAACCACAACAGGATAAATGTAGAAATCAATAACAGAAGAAAAACTGAAAAAAATCACAAATTTGTAATTTGTGGAAATTAAAAAAAACTACTCTTAAACAACTAATGGATCAAAGAAAAACTCAAAAGAGAAATTAGAAAATACATATAGATGAATGAAAATAAAAACAGAATATACTAAAACTTATGGGGCACAATAAAACAATGTTAAAGGGAAAAATTATCATTATAAATGTTTACATTAAAAAACACGAAAGATTTCAAATTCATAACCTAATTTTACAACTTAATGAATACAAGAAAATGAACAAACTAAACCCAAAGCTAGCAGAGAGAAGAAAATAATAAATATTAGAGCAGAGATAAAGGAAATAGTGAATAGAAAAACAATAAAGAAAGTCAACAAAACTAGAAATTTGTTATTTTAAGAGATCAACAAAATTGACAAACCTTTAGCTAGATGTACTAAGTAAAAAAGAGAGAAGACTCAAATTACTAAAATTATAAATGATAGTAGGGTCATTACCAGTAATCCTGTACAAATTAAAAGGATTAGAAGAGAATATTATGAACAATTGTACCAAATAAACTGTATAACTTAGATAAAATGGACAAATTTCTAGAAACACAAAACTTGCCAAGACTGAAAAATGAAGAAATAGAAAATCTGAATAGACCTAGAACTAATCAGGTGATTGGATCAGTAATAAAAAATTTCCCAACAAAGAAAAGTCCTAAACCTAATGATTTCACCTGTGAGTCCTATCAAACATGTAAAGAACTAACACAATCCCTCCTAAACTCTTTCAGAAAAATTCAAGATGAGAAACACTTCCTAGCTCATTAGATGGAGACAGCATTACTCTTATGCAAAATCCTGACACTGCAAGAAATAAAAACTGCAGACCAATATCCTTTATGAACACTCATACCAAAGTCCTCAACAAAATGCTAACAAACTGAATTCAGCAGCATATTAAAACGGTTATACACCATGATCAAGTGGAATTTTTTCCTGGAATGCAAGGATGGTTTAACATATGAAAGTGTAATACAGCACATTAACAGAATGAAAGAAAAAAGCTGCATGTCCATCTAAACTGATGCAGAAAAAGCCTTTGACAAAATTTAACACTCTTTCATGATAAAAACGTTAAACAAATCAGGAATAGAAGGAACCTACTTCAACACGATAAAACGAGTATATGAAAAATCCACAACAAACTTCATACTCACTGGCAAAAAACTGAAAGTGCTTCCTGTAAGGTCAGAAACAAGGCACAGATACCTATTTTCCGTATTTCTCTTCAACATAGTAAGTCTTAGTCATATAAATTAGGCTGCAAAAAAAAAAAAAAAAAGACAATTAGAAAAGAAGAAGTAAAAACATCTCTATTTGGAACAGATATAATCTATGATGTAGAAAACTTGAAGATTAGACACATATACACACACACTCACACATTAAAAAAAAAACTCTAAGAATTAATAAATTTACCAAAGTAACAGGATACAAAGTCATCACACAAAAATTTGTTGCGCTTCTATACACAAACAATGAGCAATTTAAAAGAGAAATTAATAATATAATTCCATTTACAATAGCCCTACCTGTGAATACAAAAATTAACTCATAATGAATTTATGAGCTAAATGTAACATTTAAAACTATAAAACTCTTAGAAGAAAACACAGGGCAAAAGCTTCTTGGCATCAGATTTGGTAATGGTTTCCTAGATATGAAAACAAAGATACAACAAAAAAAATAGATAAATTGGATTCCATAAATTTTTTAAATTATGCATCAAAAGATGCTATTAACAAAGTAGAAAGGCAAGCCACAAAATGGGAGAAAATATTTGCAAATCATATATCTGCTAAGGGATTAACAGCCAGAGTATATAGAGAACTTCCAAAACACAACAACAGAAAAAAGGACTTGAATAGATATTTCATCAAAGAAGATATACAAATGGCAAATAATCCCATGAGAAAGTGCTTACCATCAGTAACCATCAGTGAAATGTAAATCAAAGTTACAATGAGATACCACCTCCTATCCATTAGGATGGCTACTATCAAAAAATAATAATACTAAGCATTAGTGAGGATGTGGAGAAATCAGGACATTTGTGCGTTGTTAGGAGAAATGTAAAATGGCACAGTTACTCTTGAAAAGAGCATAGCAGTTCCACAAGAAATTAGAAGTAGAATTACCATATGACCCAACAATTCTATTTCTGGGGATATACTCAAAAGAATTGAGAGGAGGATCTCTAAGAGATATTTATATATCCATGTTTATAGGAGCTTTATTCATAAAAGCTAAAACATGGGAACAACTCATATAACCATCAACAGATGAATAAATTTTTAAAAATGTGGTATACACATACAATGGAATAGTATTCAGCCTTAAGAAGAAAAGAAATTCTGACATATATCACATGGAGGAAGCTTGAAAAAATTATCCTAAATGAAATAAGCCAGGTACAAAAAGACAAATGCTATATTTTTCTACTTATAGGAAGTAGTGACACTTATGGAGATAGAAAGTAGAATGGTGGTTTCCAGGGGAAGGGGATAAAGGAGATGGAGAGTTATTATTTAATGGGTATAGAGTTCTCATTTTGCAAGTTGAGAAGAGTCCTAGAGATGAATGGTGGTGATCGTTCCACAGTAATATGAAAATAGTTAATACCACTGAACTATACACTTAAAAATGGTTAAAATTGTCAATTTTATGTTACGAGTATTTTACTGACAAATTTTTTGAAAGGATCCTACACCATAAATAAGTAGGATTTATCTCAGGAATATAAGACTAGTTCAACATAGAAAAATCAATCAATATAATACAACATATTAATAGAATAAAGGGAAAATTTACATGTTTATCTCAACAGACACAGAAAAAGTATTTGACAAAATCCAACACTCTTTAATAATAAAAAACACTCAACAAAATAAAAAAAAGGCAACTTCCTCAACCTAATGAAGGGTATCTATAAAAGTTTATTTAAGATTGTACTGGAAGTTCTAGCCAGGGATATTAGCCATGAAAGTAAATTTTCTTTTTTTTAATTTTTTTTTATCAGTACTGTTCTTGCAGAACCAAGAAAGTAAATTTTAAAACATAAAGATTGTGAATAAAGAACTAAAATTATATCAATTTATAGGAAGAACAAATGTGTGTGTGTGTATTGGGAACAACTAAGGAATATGTATAGGAAATATATTTAAGGAATAATTTATATATATAAATTATATAAAGATAAGTTATATATATAACTTTGTGTGTGTTCCTTAGGAATTCCACACACACACACACACACACACACACACACACACACATATATACACATATATATATAATTTAAAACATAGACTGGGCAAGGTGGCTTATGCCTGTAATCCCACATTTTGAGAAGCAAAGGTGGGCAGATCACCTGAGGTTGGGAGTTCAAGACCAGCCTGACCAACATTGAGAAACCCCATCTCTACTAAAAAAAAATATATATATATATATATGAGCCTGGCATGGTGGTGCATGCCTGTAATCCCAGCTACTCAAGAAGCTAAGGCAGTAAAATCACTTGAACCTGGGAGGCAGAGGCTGTTGCTTGAACCTGGGAGGCAGAGGCTGCTGTGAGCTGAGATCTTGCTGTTACACTCCAGCCTGGGCAAAAAGAGCAAAACTCTGTTTCAGGGGAAAAAAATACTTAAAATATATAAGGAATTGAACACATGTATACGATAGATAGACAGATGATAGATAGATAGATAGATAATAGATAGATAGATATGGAATTCCTAAAGAATGCGCACATATATACTCAAAAAGAAAACTATTAGTAATAATGCATGAATTCAGCAAGGTTGCAGGCTGATATGGTTTGGCTCTGTGTCCCCACCCAAATCAGGAATTATAATCGTCATGTGTCGTGGGAGGGACATGATGGGAGGTGACTGGATTATGGCTCAGTTTCCCCCATGCTGTTCTTTTGATAGTGAGTGAGTTCTCCTGAGATCTGCTGGTTTAAAGTGTTTGGTAGTTTCACGCATCCTCTCTTTCCTGCGGCCTTGTGAAGAAGGTGCTTGCTCCTCCTCCATTTTATGCCATGATTTTAAGTTTCTTAGGCCTCCCTAGCCACGCAAAACTGTGAGTTAATTAATCTTCTCTTTATAAATTACTGTTTCAGGTAGTTTTTTATAGCAGTGTGATAAAGGAGTAATACATGGGGTATGAGATCAATATACAAAAATCAGCTGTATTTCTATATACTAACAATAAACAATCAAGAAATGAAATTAAGAAAACAATGCAATTTATCTCAGCATCAGAAAGGAAAAAATGCTTAGGAACAAATTTAACAGAAGTGTAAACTCATACACTAATAACTACAAAACATTGTTGAAAGATTTAAAGATCTAAAAAATCGAAAGACATCCTGTGTTCATGGATTGTGAGAACTTGTATTGTTAAGACACCAAGCTGATCTGCAAATTCAATGTAGTCTCTATGAAAACTACAAGTGCTTCTTTAAGAAATTAAATCCTAAAATTCACATAAAAAGGCAAGGGATTCAGAATAGTCAAACACTCTTGAAAAGAAAAACAAAGTTGGAGCACTCACAATTCCCATTTTCAAAACTTAACACAAAGCTACATTTATTGAGACAGCATGGTTTGACATATAGATCAAATGAATGGAATTGAGAGTCCAAAAATAAACCCATACATTTGTGGTCAATTGATTTTTAACAAGGATGCCAAGACAATTTAAAGAATTGTCAAGGAATAGTATTTTTTAACAAATGGTGTTTGGACAACCAGATATCAAAATGAAAAGAATGAGTTTAGACCCCTACAGTATGCCATACAAAAATCAACTCAAACTTACACGTAAGAGCTAAAACTATAAAATTCTTAGAAGGAAACATAGTTGCAAACTTTGTTACCTTTGATTTGGCAATGGTTTCTTAGATATGACATTAAAGTGCAAGAAAGCAAAGGAAAAAAAGGAATAAATTAGACTTAATCAAAAATTTTAAAAGTGGTGTGTCAAAGGATGACACTACCAAGAACATAAAAAGACAACTCATCAAATGGGAGACAATGTTAAGCAAATGATATTTATTCCCCTCTACCAAGTGGGCACAATGTTAGAAGACAAAAGTCCCCCGAGGCCCGTGGTATCTACATGAGGGAAAAAGAACTAGAGGCAGTCATCAGCTTCCCTGGCACTTGAATGCTTCCCAGGAAGACCACTCTGGTCTACCTCACTGGAGGTAAGAGCATGGCTAGACCTCCAAGGATCAGGTAAAAACAAAGAAAGGAAACAGAGGTTACAGTGACACTGTATAGCTATTCATCATAACTCTGTGTTTCTCCTAGCTTTGGTGCCCAGTTGAAGATACCAGCCAACTGCACAGCCCACTCAGAAAGCTGAACTGGTCACTTTCAGAAGCACGGTGGAAAGTTCAACTTGGCCTGAGTCCCTAGATGGCTAGACTCTACACTCAGCCGATCTATTTGGCCTGAGAGTCCAAAGAGTGACTCAGTTTAGTCAAAAATCCCATGTCAAGCCCAGGCAGGGAGATGTTCACCTTTGCCCATTTTAGAGAAGTGTAGGGACTAGACCTGTTCAACCCAGGAGATCAAACAACAGCTCAGCTCAATCAAAAGCCTACCCCATTGCTTTGTCCACATCGGTAGGCAATCTTCAACTGTGCATTTCTAAAGAGCATAGTCTCTGATCCCACCCATCTTGAACAGCACCCTCACCTAACCTCAGAGCCCAGCTTGCAGACTTGTCCAACTGCAAATTCCAAAGAGCAGAACCACCAAACCGGGGAATATATCCTTCACCTAGCCTGACCAGCGGCTATCACAGTACCCAGCCAACAGTTCCAACTAATAGCAAAGCCCAGCCAATGATCTCTCCAGATAGGGGAACCCAGATAGAAGCCTCACCTAACATCAGAGGCAGAGGTTGCAGTGAGCTGAAGTTTCACCACTGCACTTCAGCCTGGGTGACAGAGTGAGACTTGGTCTCAAAAAAAAAAAAAGAAAGAAAGAAAGAAAAAGAAATCAGTAGCATTTCTATACACTAACAGTAAACTATCCAAAAAGAGAGAAATCCCATTTACAATAACTACACACACACACAGTATTTAGAAATAATTTTAACTAAAGAGGTCAAAGATCTTTACACTGAAAACAAAACATTTATAAAACAAATTAAAGAAAATACAAACAAATAGAAAGTTATCCAGTGCTCATGGATTAAAAAATTAATGCCATGAAAATGTCTATTATACCCAACGTGGTCTACAAAGCAATGCAATCATATCAAAATTCCAATGTCATTTTTCACAGAATAGAAAAAACAATCCTAAAATTTTGTACGAAACAACCAAAAAACCCAAATAGCCAAAGAAATCATCAGCAAATAGAACAAAGCTAGAGGCATTACACTATATGATTTTAAATTATATTACAAAGCGATAGTAACTAAAACATCAGGGTACTGACATAAAAATAAACATGTTGACCAATGGACTGAAATAGCCCAGAAATAAATCTGTACATGTACAGTTAATTAATTTTTGATAAAATGCCAAGAATACACAATGGTAAAAGGATAGTCTCTTCAGAAAATGGTGCTAAGAAAAGTGTAAGTCCACATGCAAAAGAATTAAATTGGACTCTTTTCTGATACCATATACACACATCAATTCAAAATGGACTGAATACTTAAATGTAACACTTAAAATGTAAAACTATAAAAAGAAAACATATGGGGAAAACTGTATGACATTAGGTTTGGCAATAATTTTTTAGAATTGACTCAAAAGCAGAAAATAGACAAATAAATTACATCAAACTTAAAAACTTCTGCATAGTGAAGGAAACAATTAACAATGTGAAGAGACAGTCTACAGACTGGGAGAAAATATTTGTGATCCATACCCCCAATAAGGGGCTAACACTCAAAGTGCATAAGAAACTCAGGAAACCAGTAACAAGAAAACAAATAATTTAATTTAAAAATGAGCAAGGGGCCAGGCACAGTGGCTCATCCCTGTAATTCCAGCACTTTGGGATGACGAGGTGGGTGGATCACAAGGTCAAGAGATTGAGACCATCCTGGCCATTGCATCAGGAAAATGCAATTAAAACTACAATGGGCTATCATCTCACACCCGTCAGAATGGCTATTATCAAAAAGACAAGCTGTTGGTGGCAATATAAATTCGCACAGCCTTTACAGAAAACTGTGTGATGTTCCTTTAAAAATTACAAATAAAACTACCATTTGATCCAGCAATCCCACTTATGGACATTTACCCAAAAGATTTGAAATCAGTTGATTGAAGAGACATCTGCACTCTCACTGCCATTGCAACACTATTCACAATAGCCAAGACATGGAATCAACTCAAGTGTTCATCAATGGATGAATGGGTGAAGAAATGTGGTGCACATACACAATGAAATATTATTCAGCCAGAATAAAATTCTGTCATTTGCAGCAACATGGCAGGACCCGGAGGATATATGCTAAGTGAAATAAGCCAGGCACAGAAAGACAAATACCGCATGATCTCCCTTACATGTGGAATCTAAAAAAGTTAAACTCAAAGAAGCAGAGAATGGAATGGTGGTTACCAGGGCCTGGGGGTAGGGGTAGGGGGATGGAAAGGCATTGGTCAGAGGATTCAAAATTCCAAGTAGACAGGAGGAATACATTCAGGAGACCTATTGTACAGCAAGGTAATTGTACCTCGTAACAGTGTACTGTATACTCCATAACTGCTGGGAATTTTAAATGTTCTCACCACAGAAAATAAGTATGGGAAGTAATGAACATGTTCATTAGCTTGATTTAGTCAATCCATAATGGATACATATCTCTAAACATCAACTGAAAAATAAAAGCATAATTAGTAAAATAAAAATAAACAAATCCATACGTGCACACCACATTTCACCTAACAGTTCCACTTAATCTATTATACAATGTGCATCATCTAATATGTTAAACAATGTGCAGCACCTAATATGTTATATAATGTGCTTCTTTATCTTACTGTGGTTTTCCCACTAAAATTGAAGCTTAACAAAGGTAGGGATTTTTATGCTTTTTCCCCTGTTGTGTCTCTAGCAACTCTCGCAGTTGGGCACTAAATAAATATTGAATGAATAAGCGAATGGAGAGAGTGAAGGAAGGGAGGAAGGAGGGAGGAAAAGCAGGGTGGGAAGAAGAGAGAAAGAAAGGAGGAAGAAGGAAGGAAAATACAGAAAGGAGGGATAGAGGAAAGAGATGAGAATGTTATGTGCTCCTGAGCAGGAGGAGGAGGATTATAGGACATCTCTTGTTTGGGTACCAAGTTAGATTTTTAAATCACGTGGTGCACTAGCACATAGTAAATATTCAAAGAGCATGTGCTGCTTTAATGAGCAAGCTTCCCTAACTTGTGTCTTCGTCTTCCCTTAGTTATTGCAACCTCCTCTTTTTCTCCCAACCAGAGAAGATCTGTAATGGAATTCTTGGATCTTCAGGGGGCCATGGGACAAATTTTGCAGTGGGAGAATCACTTCCCGCCTCTACTTCCTCCTGGCAGAAAGTGGAGCAAGTCCCCTGAGCATTCCATGCGCCTGCTCAGATGTACCTTGTCAGAGTTAAAAACACTGCAGGGGCTGAGCACGGTGGCTCACACCTGTAATCCCAGCACTTGGGGTGGATCACCTGAGGTCAGGAGTTCGAGACCAGCCTGGCCAAAATGGTGAAACCCCCATCTCCGCTAAATTTAGAAAAACTAGCTGGGCATGGTGGTGGATGCCTGTAATCCCAGCTACTTGGGAGGTTGAGGCAGAAAGACCAGTAAATTTTTTTAAAAAATGGCTTTGGTTCTTGGAACGTAGAAAAGCTACTCAAATCACTCAGGTGGGTGCTCTGTGAAAATAAACTTCCATTGGTTCCAGTTTAATTTCACCTTGCCTGTAAGTGCAAGGATTGCTTACAGAGGCATGCCCAGTGTTCTAGGCCCGTAGTAGGACCAAAATGTTGAAGCTAAACATTTTGTTTTCTATGCCTGCTTTAGCTGGGGACTCACACATTCAAACAGCCACAGGAACCAGTCCTGTGGTGAAGAGTAGGCTGTGTTGGGGACTGTGGTAAACTAGACGGGTCATGCTGACACCCAGTTCCACTGAGGGTGGCATGGATGTAGGATTGCCAGAGTTGTCACCTCTCCACCTCTCTGTCTCTCTTTCTTCTTCTCTCTCATTCTCTCTCTCAGTCTCTCTCATTCTGTCTCTCATTCCATTTCTCTCATTCTTTCATTCTCTTTCTCTCTCGTTCTCTCAGTCTGTCTCACTCTCATTTTCTTTCTCACTCTCTCTCATTCTCTTTATCTCCTTCTCTCTTTCATTCTCCCTTTCACATTCTCTCTCATTCTTTCATTTTCTCTTTCTCTTTCTCATTCTCTTTCTCAGTCTGTCTCATTCTCTCTCTCTCTTATTCTCGCTCTTTCTCTCTTATTCTCTCTCTCTGTCTCATTCCCACTCTCATTCTCTCTTTCTCTCTCTCATCCTGTCTCATTTTTCTCCCCAAGATAAGCTGAATGTCTGAATTTTCTGTGAATTGTAATTTTTAAATGCTAGAAAATGACCCAGTTTGCTTAGATTCTGTATTGTTCATTTATTAATGTATACAGTACAGAGTTGTGCAAAGATCACCAAAATCTAATTTGGAGAACATTTACATCATTCCAGTAAGAAACAGTGCTCCCCTTAGTGGTCACCCCTCATTCTACTCCCTTCCCCCCCAGCCTAGACAATTGCTACTCTACTTTCTATCTCTATAGATTTGCCTATTCTGGACATTTTATATAAATGAAATAATAGCATACATGGTCTTTTGTGACCGGCTTCTTTCACTTAGCTTACTGTTTTGGGGGTTGCCTTTGTTTTGGCCTATATCAGAATGTTATCTCTTTTTGTTGGTGGTAGTAAATAATATTCTATTGTATGGCTACATGACATTCTGTCTTTTTAATCATTGGCCATCAAACAAGACATGTCACAGGCTGGACCCAGCCCTGGGGGACCAATTTTTCAGCATGCAACAGCCTCCTGGCTGGTGTCCCCATCTCCTGTTTAATCCCCCTGCCCTCTGCTGTCAGAGGGTGGGGCTACAACCAGCCAGACAGCCCAGGGTAGAAACATCAGGACAGTTTTTCTAAACCAAGGCTCTGAGTGTGTCACTCTCCTCCCTCCCCACCTTCATGCTGAAGTTGCTCTCCTCTCTTGGCTTCATGGTGGAGACCCAGATCCTTAGTCCAGCATGCACAGTTTTGCAAGACCTGGTCCCACCACCCTCCACACCCTGCCCTGGTAAACCCTGTGCTCCAACCCACCATGTCACCCTCTCCTCTCAAAGCCTGTGCATGTACAGTCCTCTGTCCCCTTGCTCATGCTGTGCCTCTGGTGTACAATTCACGCATCACAGGTCATTCTCTTCCACTGGGTGGGAAGCTGTTCTGGAAGGAGAATGGGTGTTCCTTCTCCATTGCTGTCTCTGTCTTCAGGACCTCGGACAGAGCAGGTACATAATGAATGCCTGATGGTGGAATAGATGCAGGCTGTTCCTCCATCTAAAATGCCCTTTCCTATGTTGTCCATTTCCCCTTTGACAGAAGCTCTCCTTGCTCACCCCCACCTGACCCGAGCACTGATGAGCTAGTCCATCTCTGTGCTTATGCAGCACCTAGTTCTGTGTGTGTGTGTGCATGTACGTGTGTGTGTGTGAGCATGTGTGTGATTTCACGAGATTTCAGTTCCTTGGGGACAAGCTTTTCTCCCTATTGTTAGAAATTTAGTCCATGCAATAATTTATTGTGGCCTAATTTGCATGCACTGAGGTGCAACCATTTAAGTGTATAGTTTGATGTGTTTCAAGAAATGTTCGCCCATGGATTATACTCATGTGGCCACAGCTGCCATCAAAATATAGAACAGCCCCATCACCCCAGAAAGCTCCTCTGCCCCCCTTCCAGGTCAATGCCCTCACACCCCATCTGAGGCAACCACTGATCCCTCCTGACGCCGGAGCTGGGTGTTGGCAGCTGTGGGCTCCATCAGCACAGACTGAGACAGCGCATGGTCATGCGTGTCTGTCTTCATTTGCACAGCACAGCATCTGTGAGATTCAGCCACGCAGTCGGGTCTGTCGTGAATTCATTCTTTTTGCCCCATTCTCAGCACAGTGCCCGTCTGTCAAATTGAATAGACTTCAATTGCTGTGAGACGATTCATAGCAAATTGTGTGTTTTTCATGAATAAAGGAAAAAGATGTAGCGTTGCTCTGGGAGGTGGAAAAGAGAAAGAAACCCACCCTGACCCTTCACTTCTGTTCTCACCTGACCAAGTCTGGAGTGCAGGAAGAAGAGGTGTGAGGGGTTTTTTCAGGAGACAGATGGGCTACCAGGGTCCAAATCAGGAGTAGAGTGGCACATCCAGCTCAAACTGAAACAAACAATCCAAATCTCTGGCTTACATCAGAAATTAACCGCTGCCGGTGAAGCAGGAAGAGGCCGGGAAACAAACCTCTTCAACACCAAACTGGGAAGGAAGGGGGTGATTTATTCGGCTGGGAGCAAGGCGGCATAGCTGGCTAACAGCCAAGCTCAGCTAACAAAGGAAATCTCTGCCTTTATAAAGGCTTACAACTCTAGATATTACACATGACAGGGCCTTGGGTTTACAGCTTTAGAAATTACATGTGAAAGGGTCTTGGGCTTACAACTCTAGAATTTACATGTGAAAGGGTCTTGGGCCATGGAGTAGGCATGGGGTATAGTGACTTAGGTGGGGTTCGGTCTTGTTTAAGTAAAAACAATGCCTTCCTTCCGGAAAGATTCCTCCACACCGTGCCTGCAAGATCTATAGGAGGATGATTAAGGCGGTGCCTGGTCTGCCAGCCTTTACTTCTCCTATTGAAATGCAGGGTGGAAGTCAAGTGGGGGATGTTCTTAGATGCTTAAGGGTGATTCAGGGTCTCCTCCCTCACTGGTAGTTTCTATAAACTGTTTTCCAGGTAAACATCACACGTAAAAGTAAGTGCATGTCATTCTAGGATAACTAGATGATAAGAACTAAATTTGTAGTCTATACTTTGCATTACCACAGAATTGTAGAACTTATGCAACACAGTGCTAATAGAATTAAGCGGGAATCTGTATTTTTTCTCAATAAGTCTTTACTGAATAAATGGAGTCATATTCTGTGTGTTTTTCTGTGCCTTTGTAATTTCTCAAATTAAAGATAAACAGTCTCTTCTTGGCCTCTTGGCTAAGATCAAGAGGAAGACAAGTAAATGGTAGTTGAATGAAAGAAATCAGAAAAAAGTCATTTTTGGAGTGTGTGGGGTTTGCCTCACCTCCCTAGACCCACCTCGTTTCTCCCAAGAGGTAGCTGCACTAACTAGGATATGTCTCCAGCCTCCTCTTTCTGCTTTAATCCACGGTGGGTCCTGCTCTCTTCAATGCCTGCGAGTCAACTAAGTTTGCGATCACCCCGTTTACTGCTTTAAAATGAAGCCCCCTCTCTTTTGCAGAATCTTCCTGAACCATGCATCCAAATGTCACATTTCCAAACATGTTGTGAGCTGAGGAGTCCAAGTCAGAAACTTCAAAGCTAGCACTTGTAATGGGAATTCTGACTGACAGTCCCTTAATTACAGTCTTTAAATATGCACAGTCCCTGACTGAGCCAGGCTTTCTGAGGAAAATTCCTGCCTCACTGGTTGAAAATGTGAACAGTGGGGTATAATTCCCTGAGCTGCAAGGAGCCACAGATGAGAGAGAATGCAGGAGAAACTCTAAAGGTTCTTCTAGGATGAATTTTGTCCTTTGCAGATGTTATCTAAACCGAAAGAGAAACAAATATTGCTTGGTCTCGAAGCCGATACACATGGTTTATTTGGCGGTGTTTGGATCAGTTAGAAAGCAAAGATAGCAGAGGAAGACTAGGTTTATCCTGGAGGAAGAACATGCACGCTGGTGAGTGGGAAGGGACTAAGAATAGGGTGGCTGGGCCGGGCACAGTGGCTCATGCCTATAATCCCAGCATTTTGGGAGGCCAAGGAGGGAGGATCACTTGAGGTCAAGAGTTGGAGACCAGCCTGGTCAACATGGTAAAACCCCATCTCTACTAAAAATACAAAAATTAGCTGAGCATGGTAGCTCATGCCTATGATCCCAGTTACTACTCAGGAGGGTGAGGCAGGAGAATCGCTTGAACCTAGTAGGTGAAGGTTGCAACGAGCTGACCTCACTGCACTCCAGCCTGGGCGACAGAGCAAGATTTCATCTCAAAAAGAAAAACAGGGTGGCCCCAAACAAGGCAATTTCACTGATCGTGGACTCCAGTGACCTGACACTGACAGGGACCAGGGGAACACGGTGGCCCCTGCATGCCCTGGGCCACATCACAGCCACTCCTTCTTACTGCCCCCAGCCGCAGGATGTGCTGTGTCTCAGGCGGTGGCAGTGTGCAGGTGACTTCTCCATCAGAGCCCCAGAAGGCAGCGCAGTGTCACATTTGATGGTCCTATGCCACGTTGAGAGCAGAGACCTTGTTTCATTCCAACAATGTGCTCAGCCAATGAGAATGTCAAGCTGGCATTGCCGCTACCACAGCCCAGTTTAATGAGAGACAGTAACATCAATATGTAGTTTGATGACCAGTTAGGCAGGAAATTTAGGGCAAAACCACAGAAATGACCAGATCAGCATGGATTTAAGTCCTGCTGCTGCCAATTAACAGCTATGTGGCTTTGCCCGTGGGCCAGAGTTACCAGGTAAAACACAGGCATCCAGCTAAATCTGAATTTCAGACACACAACAGATGATTTTGCACATATAGTGCATACTCTTACTAAAAAATTATCCATCGTTCATCTAAAATCCACAGTTAAGTGAGTGCTCTGATTTTAATTTGCTAAATCTGGCCAACAACTTTCTCTTGCTGAACCTCCTTTTCCCACCTTATCCAAGTAGACAGCGGTACGTGTCTCAAGGGGGTCTGAGACCAGCTGAGATGCCGGTGATCCAGCACAGGGTTCTTACGCTGGTGACCGTCATGAGCTGAGTGTGATAAACTGAGCTCTCAATGCCTCTTCTCCTTCCTCAGGACCTTTGTCTGCCTTTTAGCTCTTTCCAAACGTTAAATTTTCCATAAAAGTGATGTTATGTGTCCCCCTGGCAGAACATTTCTTTTCTCACCATAGAAATCAATTTATTGTATCTTTCAAAATAACTGAAAGAATAAAATTGGAGTGTCCCTAACACAAAGAAATGATCGATATTTGAGGCAATGGATACCCCAGTTGCTCTAATCTGATCACGACGCATAGTATGCTTGTATTGAAATATCACCTGTACCCCCATAAACATGTGCAGCTATTATGTATCCATAATTCAATATAGAAGTGAATAAAAAGGAAATTACAAGAAACTCAGGGTCAGAGGCAGGAAAGGAAGGCAGGACTTGAAGGTGACCTTGATGTCTCCTCAATCCCAAGACTTATCTGATGATACTGTTCTTCCCCACCCCACGGTTCTGTTTTTGGCTGTCAAACACATTCTGGGTAGGGCATGGAGGCTCACACCTGTAATCCCAGCACTTTGGGAGGCCAAAGCAAATGGATCACCTGAGGTCAGGAGTTCGAGACCAGACTGACCAACATGGTGAAACCCCATCTCTGCTAAAAGCACAAAAATTAGCCAGACGTAGTGGCACGTGCCTGTAGTCTCAGCTACTCGGGAGGCTGAGGCAGGGGAATCGCTTGAACCCAGGGGGCGGAGGTTGCAGTGAGCTGAGATGGCGCCACTGCACTCCAGCCTGGGCAACAGAGCGAGACTCCATCTCAAAATAAATAAATAAAAATTTAATTTAATTAAATTTAAAAACAGCATTCTGTATCTCTCTTTCAGAGCCAGATGTGGCTGCTGTGTCTCTAATCAAACCCCACCCCCACCCCCCTTTGAAAGGGCCGGAGGGAAATACTGTGGACTTGAGACCCACTAGGAAGTGGAAATAATGCACTGAGCTTCTCCTGTCCACTCGCCTCACAGACTTTGACCAGGGAGTCCCACTAACCACTGTCGGCAAACACGTGCTTCACAACAGCTGTGGCCACGTTTTACGCCATTCTGCGGCATCCAACATCATGTCAACTGCATATGTGCATCAATAATCTTTTATGACATCATAATGCACTTTAGTGTGTGGATGGTTATTATCTTTTAGAGGCCACCATTTAGATTTATGGAGCAAAAGAGGAAAGTTTTTTTAAAATGTAATCTAATTAATCTGAGTGCACTTGGATGCCTATTAAAATTCACCTGTCCGGGATTTTCCATTTATCATGATTACGAGGGAACAGCCATTCTAAGAAAGGGGCTGCCTCTTCATTTAATACAAAATGATGATTTATTATCCTGAATGCTTTTAGGAACGGTTTAGACTTAATGGATAGGTCTGTGTGACAAATTCTCTATGCACGCTGTACAATTAGACATGTCCTTTTGTGTAGAACACACCCCCAAGATGACTGGGAGCATGGCTCACAGAGCGCAGACATGATGGTCCCGTAGACCCAGCAGCAGGGGAAGGGAGACCGTCCCTTAGGTAGCTAGTAGGTGGGCAACCTCTCTCTGCTTGCAGATGGCGAGGCCACTGCTGGGACAGAGCCTGCATCCCTTCATGAAGCTTGGTGTCGCCCGGCATGGGTTGGAGAGTTGCATCCTTAAAGCTATCAATTCCCCACGACTGGTACCCCCTGCTCTAGAACCAAGACAGGAGAATAAGGTCTGGAGACAGCAAGCCTAAAGCCAACCTGATGCTGGCTTCTCGGAATTGAACAAAAAGAAACACCCCACCTCTCCATGCCTAAGTGACAAGCCATCAGAGACCCACCCTCTACAAAATCCCCTTTCCCTTACATCACAAATGGGAAATACCTCTGATTGATCATGGGCCAGTCCTTCATTTGCATAGAGTATAACCAATCAGAGGCCTCTAAAGGGTATCTAGGGGTGTTACCAAATTCTTTTAGCTTCGTAAAAACCCTGAAGAACATTGCAATCAGGGCTTCTGAGCCACGTGCTCCAGCCCACTCCCACTCTGCAGAGTGTACTTTTGCTTTAATCAATCTGTGCTTTCGTTGCTCCATTCTTTCGTTTCTCTGTTTGCTGTTCTGTTTCGCTCAATGCGAAAACTGGCAGTCAAGACTTCCCAGCCAGTCACAGAAGGGGGAGCTTCCTTTCATGAGTACAAGCAGCAGGCACTTGCCCTGGGGCCTCCTTCCCATTTTGGGCCGAGGGAGCAGCTTTCTCTATTCAACCACACCCAAGGGCAGCATTGCCCACCTGGGAGTCCACTTCCCCTCAACCTGTAGACCCTACAATTGGGGGGCAGAACCCTGATGCTAGACTGAGCAAACCTGACAGGATACCACCAGGACAGGGGTTTCCCAGGGGGACTCCAGAGATGAGAGGCTAGACCACACGGACGTACTCAGTCTCTGTCCAGACCCCACAGAGTGCCCAGCCGCCCCTTGTCCTGCCTGCAAACAGGGAGTGCCAGCGTGTCTGATGGAACTAGCCCAGAGCAGCAAGCCCTGGATCTCCCTGGGTCCTCTGCAAGGTGGAGATGC
Source organism: Plecturocebus donacophilus (assembly GCA_004027715.1). Lineage (NCBI taxonomy): Eukaryota > Metazoa > Chordata > Mammalia > Primates > Pitheciidae > Plecturocebus > Plecturocebus donacophilus. Next base: position 99,947 of record PVKP010004001.1, read on the forward strand.
TTCTTGGGTTAAGTGGTCCCTCACTGCCTTTCTTGGACCAACTCTTCACCCCTGCATGGCACAGGGATCCATCCTCAGCAACCACAGCCCGGAAGCGTTTGGGAAATACCCCCCACACTTCACCCCTACTGAACTCGTGATGGGCTTCCATGTGGCCTGGGAATGGCCTTTGTGTGCTCCCGCAGGGCCCACAGAAATCAAAGCATCCCAGAAACAGGCCTTGGACCAGCCAAGAGGGTGTACCCAGAAATCCCCCGGGTACCAACACCTGCACCCCCCGTACCTGCTGAAGTGTGATGGCGACAGTAAAACCCAAGTGGCTGGAGCTCCCAGTCTGTGTGCTGATTGGGGAAGACCCAGGAGAAAGAAGGAGGTGGCCAGAGTGTAGGTGACAATGACCCCTGTCCTGGGGTGGCCTTGCCCACCTGCAGCCAGGCTATTCTTCAACACTGGTGCCTGAGTTCAGGGATGGGCCATCTCTCCATCCAGCCTCATTCCTCAACCTAGACCTTTCACTCTCTCCATCATCCTGATAAAACTTCCATGACATACCCTCTCTATGCAGTGGCTGCCAGGTGTCAGGGCTGTCGGGCTATGATGGAAAAGACAAAACCTCTGCCCTCGAGAAGTGTGAAACATGGCTTCATGCAATTCAGCATCCAGCTCCATAGGCATTCTGTTTGCTAGGCACAATTTTTTTCTTTATTTTCAATAGAAACATAGGTGTGGCTTGCCCTCCAGATTCACCCCAGGCCCCATGCTCCCCTGCAATAAACTCCTGGCCCACAGGACTTGGGATGTGTTATTTGACTGGACTCTTGGGCTTTTGAGTGAGAAATCTCTAATCCTAAATTGCAGACACAGACCCAGTGCCAAAGAACGCACAGTCCTGGGGGTTGGGGTGGTGGGGAGGCCAAGGTGCATAGAGCCAACTCCAGCACGAAACAAACCAAACAGCACCTACTCTAGGGACACAAGCCATGTGCCATGAGGAGGCAGAGGGAAGGCCAGTGGAATCCACCCATATGTGCAGAAGGGCTTCCTGGAGAAGCAGACGTCACAAACTAGCCCTGAGGAGTGACTTAGTATCTGAGCACTGGCGATCAGGGCACACTGCATAATGCTGAACATGGTGTGTTCAGCATGAATGTGGGTCCCTGGCAGGACTCAGTGCCCAGTGAATTCACAGGACCAGTGACTTCAGCTGGGCTCTGCAGAGAAAGAGACTGATACAAGGATTCCTAGCAAGACGTGTGTTAGCAGATGATCCCAGGACCCACAGATGATGGGGTGGAGGGTGAGATCGGGAGGAGCAGAAAGCCCACAGAGGGTGCATTAGTGAGAAGGTTACTGCTGTGGGCAGCCAGAGCACAATCTTGCCAGGGACCACACCTCACAATGGCTGCACGCGAGGGACAGAGGAGCTGGGGCATTTATCCACCCACTCTTGCTGACATTGGCTGAGGGCTGCTCCTGGAGGTGTTGGCTTTGGGACAGTTCGAGTCAGCCTTGTATGCAGGTAGCAAAGCAGGTTCCTGCAGCCAGAGAAAAGGCCTCAGCAGAGTCCTGGCACTTGAGGCAGGAACCAGGTGTGTGTGTGTGTGTGTGTGTGTGTGTGTGTGCATGATGCGGGCCAAAAGGGATCTAGGGCCAAAAGACGATGTGACAGCATCGTCTGCCACAGGGGAGAATGCATGGGCAGATGGGCAGGACCGTCAGAAAAACCCTTCTTATTTTTTTTTTTGAGATGGAGTCTTGCTCTGTTGCCCAGGCTGGAGGGCAGTGGCACTATCTCGGCTCACTGCAACCTCTGCCTCCCAAGTTCAAGCGATTCTCCTGTCTCAGCCTCTCGAGTAGCTGGGATTACAGGTGTGTGTTACTACACCCAGCTACATTTTGTATTTTTAATAGAAATGGGGGTTTCACCATGTTGGCCAGGCTGGTCTCGAACTCCTGACCTCAAGTGATCTGCCTGCCTCAGCCTCCCAAAGTGCTGGGATTACAGGAGTGAGCCGTCGCGCCCAGCCCACACAAGCCCTTCTAAGTGAAGTACAGGTGGGATTTAGCTCACTGTGTGCTGTGGGAGGAGAGGAGCATGTTGCTTGTGCCTGGTGTGAAGAACTCCCACCTAGGGCCATAGGGACTGCTAAGCACCCCCGAAGGCGTCCACAGGCAGATCCCCCAAAGTTTCAATACATAGAGGATGGCCACATAATGGTGCAGTGTGAAGCTC